>JAANDH010000708.1:2709-20849 GCA_011799765.1 Nymphaea thermarum
AGAAGAGAAGAGAACGAGAGAGAGAGAGAGAGAGAACTTTTTCGTATGCACTAATCTGCCCTAATCTCACGTTAAATGAGAATAGGGTAAAATAACAAATTACAAAAGAAGTCCACAACTAGAAAACTAATTTGTAAAGAGCTGTTCCTAAACTTTTAAATATTCAGAAACACCACCTAACACAAATATTTATTCAACAGAATCAATTGGGCAACTTTCATTTATATAACAAATTCAGTTCGTACAAAATCACATCTATGTGTATGACAAAAATGCCTTCAAACCGTAGAATTGATGCCTAACATAAACAAGACATCAATATAACCAAAACAAGACGCGTCAGCACTACAAAAGACTCAAAACCTCCTCAGTAGGATGTGAGTAGAGCCATCTGATCAACCTGCTACTCCAGGTCTGCCAAAACCTGAACAAGAAAAACAATTGAAGGCTTAGCCTTCGCAGTATGGCAACAAGTCAGAAAAATCCCTAACCCTCTTAGGTATGGCTCAAATATGAGATACTCACAATTATCATAGCAAATCATCATCAAGTCGTGACAGGGCATAGTCACATGACTTGACAAGAAGACTCCTCACACATACCACAACATTTAAAGGCCACTCAATGGCCACGATAACACAATTTCAATTCACATGCAAGGCATGCATAAACACATCATTCTCATTCATTTCATTCACATTCACAATCACATTCTTCTCATTTACTTTAACTACGAAACAATTTACTATCATGTTGTGGTAAGGCACACAGTCACATAACTTGTCAAGAAGCCCCTCACATATACCACAACATGCAAAGGCCACACAAAGACCACAACATCACATTCAATAGCCACATGCAATTCAGAAATAACGCATCATTCTCATTCACACTTCATTCATATTCACATCATTCACATACATTTCATTCATATACTTTCATTTTCATTAGCTTCAATGAATTGACAGTTCCTGTGGGTGCAAACACAGGCACGTGCACACCGCAGGCGGCCTACAGCCGAGAAACAACCCCCGTGGTGGCTCATAACAATATGGATTCATTCCCGCTGCAGCGGTAAAGCACTCATCCATGGGTGTGTGAATTCCAAGGAGAGATACTCAGCCTTCCCTAGGACACCTAGGTTGGGAAGGCGGGAGCCCAACGCTCCAAGCACAACACACAACAGTACCCTAGGTTCTTGCACTGCCCTGCGCTCCGAACAGGCGAAACCAGTGGCGAAAGCGGGACGTCTTCCAAACACGTTGCCACAACCTGCTAGCCTCTCATCTCTTATTCTTTCATTCTTATCACTATAATTACAAATTCACAAAATGACTGGCTAGCTCATGAGGTTGGTACACTTCACGAGTGCACCCACACCTCCAATTGCCTCTACACGAGGTCTACACATAACATTAACAGTCATAGCTAGTCATCATACAATACGAGTACAATTACCCTTCAATTTCAATCAATTGCATTATTTCCCATGGCAAGACATACAGTACACATCATAACATTTACAATCACACACATCAGTCACATCTTTCAAAACTTAGCTAAATCCCGAAGAGTAGTCTCGATTTGTGATTGGCTCATAGTTGTCCTAGGCAGTTATCATTCTAGGATGCTTTCTAATGCACAATTGGGGTCGAGGAGACACTCGACTCGATATCTCACCTCATCTGTCCTAAACAGTTATCAATTCTAGCATGCACATGCAAATGCGTAACATTTTCAAAACAAGCTTCTAATAGCCTTTCAAAACAAATCATATCATATATCAAATCATTTGCATGCATACATACATTCATTCACAAAATAATCAATCAATCACATCACAATCCTAGAATCCCACAATCCTAGGAACACACATTCACACATTTTCCCCAGGCAGGGATTTGCTTGGAATGCCGTCATACCTGTCGCGCGCCTACAACACTCTTCAAAATGCCTCGAGCTTCGAATCTGGTTGCTCAAGGTCTATGGGATGTACCCGGTGTACCTGCAAACATACACAAGTGGTAAATGATTAAATTCTCTATTGGTTTAGTTCCACAATCAATACAAATATAAAACAAAATCATTGAGGCATGCCATTGCCTCAAGAGGGTATCGACGGGTAGTGTCGACATACAAAGCCCTCAAAAGGGTCTCTTCTCAGCCCTAGAGGTTACCACCAAAAAGCTTAAGCTTCGAGCTTTCGATTTGAATCGATCACTAATTCATTTCTCCCTTGCTTCCTTAGTTAAGGTGTCTTCCCAACATGCACACCCTCTTCCTACCAACACGTACTACCCACGTCGACAAAGGCGTGCTCCACACGTTCACAAAGACGGTCCTACACTTTTCCACTCTTTAATTGCTCACCCCAATTAAAGAGTCCGAACTGATGCAGTCCACCCGACAGCCACCTCACGAGTTAGAGAGGTCCTCAAACGGCTAAAATCATGCAATATCGCCACCACAACGCCTTCTATTCGTTGTTATGAAGAGAAAGATGCACCCCCAAACTGCAATTCCAATCCAACAGCCACAACTAGTGAGAAAAGTAAAAATGTGCTCAAGAGGAGGAGTTCGGCTAAGGGATTGGTTCTGTTGGGGGAGGCTGGGAACTGAGAGAGTGCACGAGAGTGAGCAGCGAGAAAGCGTCAACAGAGACGAGAGACAGGCAAAGGGTTGTTAAGCTTATGTACCTGGGATCGGGTCTGTCTAGACCCGACCCAATTCTTTTATACTCCACGTGCCCCAATGTACTAGGCGGTGGCATACTTGTGATTTTTTATTCTTTTGTGTACAATCTGTTGTAATCAGATTAGGTTAACATCATTGATATAACAGAAATTAAGGGATTGCAGGGCTTATCGCCGACTGCACCTTTGCTTCCATCGATCTCTCCTCTATCTTTTCTTCTCAATCTCTTGTTTACATCCGGAGAGACACAAACTTCTGAAGATTCTTACATGGTATCAGAGCCAGGTTCAGCATTGTCCTCCGGTAAGTCTTCTTCAATCTAGGCGTGATTAACCCTAATTGCAATTTCTTCCCTAAATTCCTCTTTTCTGGCATGATCTATTCGACTTCTAGTTTCTGCCCTAGATTCCCTTCTTTTTGGCGTGATTTTCCCTAATCACTGCCCTTGCTATATTCTGCCCTAATTTCTGCTCCAAAATCGTTTGCCATGGATCAGCCGAATTCCTCTATCTTGTCTTCTAGCTTTCTCTCCCAACTTATCTCCCAAAAACTGAACCACAGTAACTATTTGACCTGGAAACGTCAAATTGTCCCATTCATCAAAATCCATAGACTCTATGGACACATCGACGGCACCACTCCAGCACCTCCAAAATACATTGATCGTGAGGTGAAGAGGACTGTAGTGGCAGATCAGGGTGCTGGGACTTCGGCTGGGAGTGAGATCAGATTTGAATATGAAACTGTTACTGAAAATAATCCTGCGTATGAAGTTGGGCTGGCCCACGACCAGTACCTTGTTGCCTACATCACTTCTACCCTCTCAGAGGAGGTATTGGGGGGCGTCGATGATGATTTGACAGCCCTAGAGTTGTGGTCTACACTTGCCACAACGTATTCTCAAGTATCCGAAGCACGTTTTCTGCAGTTGAGGAGGCAATTTCAGGACATCAAGTGTGGGACGCGTACAGTCTTGGAATATTTGAATGAAATTAAAAGTGTAAGTGATCAACTTGCTGTCATTGGACATCCGGTCAGCGACAAGGACAAGGTGCAACAAGCTTTAAGTGGACTGGGAACAGAATTTGACATATTTTGCACAGCCTTGGAAGTTCTACCTGTTCTTCCATCTTTTGAAGATCTGAAGGCCAAGCTTTTTCAACACAAAGCTAGTCATGTACAGCGGCAGAACTTGATCCCTTCCAACAGCTACAACGTACTGATTACAAGGACTCATGCACTGCAAGGGAATCACACCCGTCCTTGGACCCCTCAGGCAGGAATGGGAAGAGGTATTCTTCCAACACCTCCAGGCACAAATACTACATCTAGCACGCCTAGAAGGGTCCCGACTTGCTTCTATTGCAACAAGAGGGGGCATGTGAAATCAGAGTGTTGGCACAATCCTCAGAACAAAAACAACCATATCAGGTGTGAGGGTAAAGCAGCAGCAGGGGCAGCTTCGTCATCATCTGGCCAAAATATGACATCAAACGTCCCAGCAGACGTGCAACAACTTCTAATGACAGCCCTCTCCAAACTCCAGTTGAAACAAAATGAGCAGGGAGAGTGGTACGTGGACTCTGGAGCAGCAGCCCATGTTACTGGTGACACAGGTAACCTCTCTAGTGTTTTTTCCTATTTAGGTCAAGGCTCAGTTGTCATGGGAGATGGTTCCCATCACACAATATCGCACATTGGGAATGCACAAATATCTATGGGTCGTTCTTCCATACCATTAAAGAATGTTCTTGTTGTTCCGAGTGTCAAGAAAAATATTATCTCAGTGTCCAAACTTATTGATGATACTCATTCTTCTGTTGAATTCACACCATCTTCTGTTTATGTCAAGGATGTTCGAACCAAGAAGACATTCGCTGAGGGCACTCGCAAAGGAGATATGTATGTCCTTGAAGAAGCTCCAACGATGTCGAAACCTCATCCTTCAGAGTCATGTTTTCCAAGTCATAGTGAAGTCTGCAGAGCATAATAAACCATCCATTTGACATGGTCGGTTAGCTCATTGTAGTCAGTCTTTTGTTTGAAGTCTTGTTGCAGACGGGCATTTAGATAAGTCCAGTTAGTGAGTCCAGCATGTGATCGAGTTGTCACATCTGTAAGAGTCATGCCCTTCCCTTTCAATTGATCAATAAAAGAGCTTCAAAGGTTTTTGACACCATATACTCTGATGTTTGGGGACCTGCTCCAATTTCTTCTTCTTCCAGGAGTAGATACTATGTCATTTTTATTGATTCACATTCCCGATATACCTGGATCCATTTCATCAAGCAAAAATCAGAAGTTTTTCGTTTATTCACTCAATTTCATGCCTTGGTTCGGAATAAATACTCTAGTGATATCGTGCATTTTAAATGTGATGGTGGTGGTGAATTTATTTCTAATGAATTTACTGAGTACTTACTAGATCATGGGATCACTAGACAAATCTCATGCCCACATACACCTCAGCAAAATGGAATTGCTGAGAGGAAACATAGGCATATTGTTGAAAGTGCGCTCAGCATGATGCATGACACAGATTTACCTATGACGTTGTGGACCAAGGCTTTTCATACAGCTGTCCACGTTATAAATCGTCTACCATTGGCCTTACTAGATGGGAAATCACCATACTTTCTATTACATCAGGAACAGCCACATTATGAGGAATTGCGAGTTTTCGGATGCGTGTGTTATGTGCACATTGATGTTTCCTTAAGAAACAAATTTCAAGATCGTGTTGTTTTATGCAGATTTATAGGGTATGCAGAAAACTACAAGGGCTATAGATGTTATAATCCTAAAACTGGGCGTGTGCATATTTCACGGCATGTTGTTTTTGATGAAAGCAGGTTACAGGATCCAAAGGCTACTCCCATGACACTCAATGACAAAAACGAGGCATATGATACTTGGTTACATGCTGAAATCTTAAGACAAGGGGCAGAAATGTTGCCTGAACAGAAAGAGCAAGCTGTTAATGAGCCCGAAACACTTGTCAATACTTCCTTGGACAGCACTGCTTCTTTGGACAACATGCCTTCATCTTCTCAGCAAAATGATCCACCTAGAGACAACCGATTCTCAGGCCTGGTGTACTCTAGACAATTGGTTCCTACTATAGCTCCACGCCAATCTCAACGTGTATGACATCCTATTGATAGATGGGTGAGCTATAATAATTTCTCCATGGATTTTCAGCTTTTTATGACAGAAGTCAGCAAAGAGGTGGAACCAAAATGTTATCAACATGCGAGTAAGGAGAAATGTTGGGTTGAAGCTATGAATGAGGAAATGGCAGCCTTGAATGAATGTCAGACTTGGCAGATTGTTCCTCGTCCAAATGACAAGAATGTTGTGGGCTCCAAATGGGTTTACAAACTGAAGTATAAGTCCGATGGTAGCATTGATCGATATAAAGCTCGCCTTGTGGCACGAGGCTTCACTCAACAATACGGGGAAGACTATGATGAAACATTCAGTCCAGTTATCAAGATGGGAACGATTCGTGTAATTATTTCTCTTGCAGTCTCATATGGATGGACTCTTTATCAATTGGATGTCAAAAATGCCTTCTTGCATGGGATTTTAAAAGAAGAAGTATACATGGAGCAACCCCCCGGCTATACTACTCATGATCCTCAAAAATGGGTATGTAAGTTACAAAAGTCCTTGTATGGGTTGAAACAGGCTTCTAGATCATGGTTTGATCGGTTTTCTCATCATATACAACAAGTTGGTTTTATCCGAAGCTCCCTTGATCACTCTTTATTTATCCACCATACTAAGGAAGCTACCACTTGGTTACTTATATATGTTGATGATATTGTGATCACTGGAAATTCTTCTTCACATATTTCTTGTGTTAAAGATATGTTGAAACAAGAATTCAAGATGAAGGATCTCGGCGAATTACGGTACTTCTTGGGTGTTGAGCTTGACAGAACAGATTATAGATTGACTCTTACACAACACAAGTATACTCTTGATGTTTTGGACAGGGCAGACATGATTAATTGTAAACCCATAACTACACCTAGTGTTCTGAACACTAAGTTGGCTGCCTCGGATGGAACTGCAGCATATTCCATTCCTACATTCTATCGTAGCATTGTTGGTATGTTACAATACCTCACTTTCACTCGCCCGGACATAGTATATGCTGTAAATCAGATCTCTCAGTTTATGCATGCACCCACAGAAGGACACATGGATGTCACTAAGCGAATCTTACGGTATCTCAAAGCTACTCTTGGAGATGGACTAGTCTACACAAAATGCCCCAATGTTTCGCTTGGACATAGCATTTATACCTATACTGATGCAGACTGGGCAGGAGATCCCGATGACCGACGATCAGTTTCAGGTTTTTGTCTCTTTCTTGATTCTAATCTCATTTGTTGGAGCAGTAAGAAGCAACATGCGGTTGCACGATCTAGCACTGAGGCAAAATATAGAGCAATGGCTGCTGGGACAGCTGAATCGTCATGGTTACGACATTTGCTTGGAGAGCTCACTCTTCCTATTGTTCAGTCATCATTACTATGTGACAACCAAAGTGCAATAAAAATTGCATTCAACCCAGTTCTACATAACCGCACCAAACACATAGAGATTGATCAACACTTCATCCGTCAGAAGGTTGAAGAAGGCGAAATCTTGCCTATGTATATACCCACCAGTGAACAAATAGCTGATCTCTTCACCAAAGGACTCACAGGGCAGCATTTTTGGGAATTGAAGAACAAGTTATGCATGGTCAAATCCCATGCACAACTTGAGGGAGGCTGTTAAGCTTATGTACCTGGGATCGGGTCTGTCTAGACCCGACCTAATTCTTTTATACTCCACGCGCCCCAATGTACTAGGCGGTGGCATACTTGTGATTTTTTATTCTTTTGTGTACAATCTGTTGTAATCAGATTAGGTTAACATCATTGATATAACAGAGATTAAGGGATTGCAGGGTTTATCGCCGACTGCACCTTTGCTTCCATCGATCTCTCCTCTATCTTTTCTTCTCAATCTCTTGTTTACATCCGGAGAGACACGAACTTCTGAAGATTCTTACAAGGGTGAGGGTTCGAACAGATGGGGAGAAACAGACAGAGAGGGGAGAGACAGACGGAGGGAGTAAGAGAGATTGTAGAGAGAGGTGCGAGTAAGGAGCACGAGAAAAAAGAGGGAGACGGCCAGAGAGAGGGTGCTGACGGTGAGGGGAGAGTTTGCGTAGGAGGGAGGAGGAGAAGAAAGAAGAGAGGGAAACAGGCGGCTTACCCACGCGCCACAGCACCGTCGCCCTCCACCTCTGCCGTTGTTGCAATCTCTTCCGCCTCCTTCTTCTCTGTGTTGCGGTCGTAGCAGAGGAAGAGTCGAAGAGTCGAAGAGGGAGACGAAGAGGGGAAACGAGGGAAAAGAGAGGGAGAAGAGTCCTCGCGTTGGGCTCCTTCACGCCAAAGGGTTTGGTCCGGGTTTGGATCCCGATCCGACCTGCCCAAAAAAATAAATAAATAACGTTACAGGTTCAGACAAAAGGGGAGAGACAAGAGAGGGCAGCAAAGGAGAGGGACCGTGCAAGTGAGAGCTAGCAGGAAGGGGAAGGAGAGAGTGAGGTGCATAGAAAGGGAGGGCGAGACAGTGTGGGAGAGGCGGAGACAGGGGCATAGCACGGGAGAATGGACGTGCGAGGGGAGGAGGAGAAGAAGGAAGAAGGGGAAAGAAGAAGAAAGAGGTAGAGAGAGAGAGATCGGGAGGGTTTACCGGAGCATCGCTGCCGCCGCCGTCACCCTTCCTCCGCCGGCTCAGAGGTCGCCGCAGCCACACCCTCCGCCGTTGGCTGTTCCTCCCGCCTCTTGTTTCTTCTTGCAATGCCACAGAGGAAGGAACGAAAAGGGAGACGAGGAGGAAGAACTCCCTCGTCGGGCTCACACGCGGGTGAGTTCGGGTCCGAGTCTGAACCCGATCCGACCCACCTGCAAAAGGAGTCGAGCGTTACACTTAATGTCCTTGTCTCAATTGGTGGAAGCACTTCAAGTCTTCAACCACTTCTTGAAGGAACCAAGTTGGAGAAATCTATTTCAGAAGCTGCAGTTTAAATCATATGTATACAATCATATGCATTATTAGCATGATATTCACAATTTATCTAGCAGAAAGCCGTTACGACAAACTTGTACATATTTGCTAGAAATGGATATTAGACACTAACTCGGATGAATTAAAAGAGCTGAGAATTTATGTTTGAATGTTTTATGTTGTTCTTTTCCTTTTTTTATTGTGTCCTTGCATGTTCGCCTTTCAATTCTAGGTGGTTTTTTCTCATTGCGGAGGCCGTCTACTTCTCGTTGGAGTGACAAAATTACCCTTTGAATATAAGTTGATTTATTTTTCATGAGTGTCCCTTTTTGTTGGTTTAGATAGAAAACATACATGGATTGATGTATTCCTAAAATAGATAACAAAGGTTATGGCATTACCACTATTTTTTCTTTTAAGCACTGTGAGTCCCTTCAAAACATAGACCTGTGTTATTTTGACATTTGTGATCAAGACTTTCATGGCATTCAATCATGAAATTTTTTTGCACTTCTATGTTTCATGCACTTGATATGTCAACAGCTCGCTCAATGGATCTTAAGATGGAACTCTTCTGAACTTGTTATATGTTCTACTGTTACTAGTATTGGTTTACTTCCTTCCATAAGGTGGAAAAATATAAGTTTTCTTAATTGGCTAACCTCTCATGCAGGGTAATTATGTTTTTTAATCTTTTTTTCAATTTTCATAATCCTTCTTTCTCTCTCTCACTCATCATTATCAGATTGTTGAAGAGGCTGGTGGCACCGTCACACGCATGGACGGTGGTAATTTCTGTGTTTTTGATCGATCTGTCTTGGTTTCCAATGGTGTTCTGCATAGAAAGGTCAGTGCAAATGCATGTATTTTCTTACCCATTAATTTTTATCTTTGGTATGATTGGTGAGTCATTTGAATAGGATGTCATTTATTATCAATTCAGCTTCAGAGTTCTTAAATATTTCTATGACCTTGCCAAAACTGGCTTGAGGTAATATCAAAAGCCCCCTTGTTTCAGTTCATATCCAGGAAAAGACACAAATAAGGGCATAAAGTAATGTTACAGCCATATATGGAAATTAAAGTCTACTCAAATCTTAGATATGAGACTATTTAGAAGCCACTGACACATTTGGGCTGTTTATTTTTCTGAGTTCTTATATCTAAGCAGTCCCACTTTAGTAGGTCTAACACAATTTCTCTAAGAGAAAAGTGCCTTATCTTAATCCTAGGTCTTCAATATTAAAGAGATAAGATAACATCCAAGCCTTTCATATCAAATGCTCTTATATAAGCTTTTGGGTCATTTGTTCCTGCTTCATCATCATCTATTATTCTAATTTCATTCACAGATAATCAATATTGGATCTTTATCATCTCTTCTCACAAATGGCATATGGTTACTCATACTTTTTGTTGAAATCAGAAAGTTTATTTTAAGTGTAGTAGTTTTTTTATTATTTAAAAGTTGGAGTCTTCTTTTTGTCTTTTTATAACTTTATGAGTCTCCCTTTTGTAACAGCTCTAGACGTGCCCTAATCTCTCTTTAAGTAGAGACTAGGTCACGATAATTCAAGGAAGTCTTTTCTGTCTCTGTCTCTATCTCTCTCTCTCGTTCTTTTTCTTCCATCGTGTAACATGGTATCAGAGCTTCGTCTCCCTGGACCTGTCTGACTCCAGCTGCAGGTCGTCTTTCCCTCTCCTGCCTTCCTTCCTCCTCTCTTCCTCTTCCTCTCCATCTCTATTATTCTGTCCAGATCTGCTGTGGTAACAGTTTGCCCTAAGGGGCTGTATCGTATGGGAGATCAGGGATCTGATCACTGCCAAGACATGATCAGTAGTGATTAGATGCCCTAGATCTGGTCGTTGCAAGGTCTGAAGATCGTTGGAGATGTGAAGACACATTTTTCAGAGTTGTGGATGATGGTTGCAGTCAAAGGCAGTCGTTGCAGTCAAAGGCAGACTATTTTTTGAATGATCTCGTGGTTAATGGATGACTGATTTGTATTCTTCAGAAGTTTACGCTGTGGATACTAGGGTTTGATGTTCTCTACTTCTAGTAATTATTTCTGTTATATAATTATGAAGTTGAAGGCATGTCGTGGTTGAAGGTATGTAGTTTGGTAAAGTCTGCATGAAGAAAGTCAGTTAGCTTCCACAATGAACGGTAGCTTACTGCTACAGAATACAGTCAATAGGCAGATTGGTGAAGGAGGTTTGTGCTGTTTGCTTTTTTGATTTGCTGAAGTCTTTGTGAAGAAGGACAAGATTATTTTCCGTGGGTTATTGATGTGCATGTGATATTGCTGATTTCTACTTTGTTTATCAGCTCCTTTGCATGACTGATTGATTATAAATAGAACTGATTTCTTGTGCCTTAGCTGCTAAACAATTTTATGTGGTATTCTTGTTCTTAATTCCTGCTATGGTTCATTATGGCTGAAAGCAACAAACCAGAGGGTGGCAATGATCATAAAGGAGCTGGAAATCCCTTTTCCTATGGATCTATTGTTAAGTTAGATGGACACAACTATGAACTGTAGTCCATGTCCTTTATGTTGTCAGTTAAAGGACGTCGAAAGAGGCACATAATTGAAGAGGATGAACCTATTGACAAGTCAGGGAAGTACATGACCTGGGAAGAGGACGACAACATGGTTATGTCTTGGATTATGAATAGCGTCCAACCACAAATTGCTTCTACTATTACTTACTGTAGAAACACGTAATGAGATAGGGAGAAGGAAAAAAGACACAATATACGTAGAAAACCTCAAAGAGATGTGAAAAACCACGGAGAAGCTCTACTTAGGTGCACTACCGCAACCCTAGGAGAGAGAAAGTCTTATTCCACTTAATCAACAATTACACAATAAGTGGGATTATAAAGAGGGAGACCCGCCTAGGGTACCGAGCCACTCTCGGTACCTGCGCCCATGGGACCGGGTCCATATCCAGACCCGGTTCCCTATACACGATATTCTAACACTCCCCTTCAAGCTTGGCATACATATCAAACATGCCAAGCTTGCTCACATTTTTCTCGAATTGAGATGTACATAAGGCTTTGGTTAAGACATCGGCAATTTGATCTTCAGACTTCATATATGGTAGAATCAACTCCTTTGCATCTATGCGTTCCCGTATGAAATGGCGGTCAATCTCCACATGTTTGGTTCTATCATGTAGGACGGGATTGTTTGCAAGATTAATTGCCGACTTGTTGTCACAGTACATCTTCATCTTCTCTCCCATTTCAACTCCAATATCTGCTAGAAGAATCTTCAACCATAGCATCTCTGTAACTCCCATAGCAACAGCTCTGTATTCAGCCTCAGCACTGGACCTCGAACAAACTTCCTGCCTTTTACTTCTCCAAACAATCAGGTTACCTCCAAGAAAGATACAGTACCTTGTGGTAGATCTCCTAGTATCAGTGCACCCTGCCCAATCTGCACCAGAGTAACCTTCAATATTAAGTTGGTCTTGCTGAGTATACAACCGTCTTTTCCCTGGGTCATTCTTTAGGTATCCCAACACTCTTTCTGCACTCTTTCAGTGGCAATCAGTAGGAGCATGCATAAACTGACTCAACACATTCACAGCATAGGTGATATCAGGGCGAGTAAGAGTAAGATAGATAAGCTTACCAACTAGCCTTTGATACTGCCCTTTTCCTTCCTCATCAAGGGCGTTGCCAGTTTTGATGCTAATCTTTGTGCCAGACTCCATTGGAGTTAGAAAAGGCCTACAACCAAGTTTACCTGTCTCCTTTAACAGATCCAGAGTGTACTTCCTTTGGCTCATAACTAGCCCTGTCTCTGATCGAGCAATCTCAATCCCCAGAAAATATCTCAGTTTACCCAGATCTTTAAGGTCGAACTTAGTAGCTAACCTCTCCTTCATCTTCCTTTTTTTTTCTTCATCGTCACCTGTGACTATCATATCATCAACATACACAAGAAGAAGACTTACCAGGCCATTTCTCTGCTTAATGAATAGGGTGTGATCACCATTTCCCTGTCTGTATCCATTAGTCTTCATCACTATCCTCAATCTTTCAAACCACGCTCTAGGAGACTGCTTTAAACCATATAATGCTTTATTTAGATGACAACATTTTCCGCTTTGAACATATCCAGGAGGCATGTTCATGTAGACCTCTTCTTCTAGATGCCCGTTCAAGAATGCGTTCTTGACATCAAGCTGATCCATCCTCCACTTCTTTTGCACGGCAAGAGCTAAGATGACCCTCACAGTTTTCAGTTTCGCAACAGGGGCAAAAGTTTCAAGATAATCAGTACCATACTTTTGGCTGAACCCCTTTGCAACAAGGCGAGCCTTATACCTTTTCACAGTACCATCTGGCTTGTACTTCACATTGAACACCCACTTGGAACCGACTAAATGAGTCCCCTTGGGAATATCAACAACTTCCCAAGTATCATTCTTTGCCAAGGCATCCATCTCCTCTGTCATGGCCTGCAACCATTTAGGATCCTCTCTAGCATCTTCTACACACCTGAGAATCACAGACTTAGACAAAGATGTAATAAAGCATTTGTAATCCTTATTGAGTTTAGCATACGAGACAAATCTCTGAATTGGATGAGAAGTACAAGACCTGGAGCCTTTGCGCAGGGCTATAGGAAGCTCTTCATCGATTGGACTTGGGTCATCCGGGGCATTCACAGGATTGGGATTGGTTCCTTCAACATTCGCAACCACATCAGTCTCAACCACATCTGTCTTTTTCCTGTTGTACACCTGGCCAAACAAGTGATCACGGGATGTGGACTGATCATCAACAGGGTCCCCGTCCATGTGACTGCCTCTATCATCTCTGACTGTGTCTACCTTGTAATCCAAGAAATCCGTAAACTGAATCAACTGATGCGAGGAATACTCTTCACTACTTTTCCCTAGACACTCCCCCTGAAGAGGATTCCCAGGAAAATATGCCTCATGTTCATGAAAGGTAACATCTCGGGAGACATAGACTTTAGAAGTGGTAGGATCAACACATTTATATCCCTTCTGAGTGGAGGAATAGCTCAGGACAACAGCCTTGATGGACCGAGGATCAAGCTTTTGGAGGGAAGGACTATGATCATGAACAAAACAGACACACCCAAACACCCGAGGGGTAAGAGGTCAGGGATTCTGAGTAGGCCAAAGCAGAGAATATGAGGAATGACCCTCCAACACACGGGTAGGCATGCGGTTAATAAGGTGGGCACTAGTGAGAAGTGCATCACCCCAGTACCGCTTAGGAACCTGCCGATGGAACATAATAGCCTGGGTGACATCCAACAAATGGCGATTCTTCCGTTCAGCCACGCCATTTTGGGGAGGTGTGTAACTACAAGACGTCTCATGAACAATACCCTTGCTCTTCAAGAAGTCATCAAGGGATTGAGAAACATATTCTCGAGCATTATCAGTCCTCAAGGTCTGAACAGAGGTCTGAAACTGATTCTCAACAAAAGCCACAAAATTTTTGACAATGACGGGAACTTCACTACGTTCTTTCAACAGGTACATGAACGTACAACGAGAGTAGTCATCAATAAGGGTCATAAAGTAACGAAAACCACGACCAGTGGGTACTCCCGAAGGACCCCAAACATCAGAGTGAACCAAGGCAAACGGACGGGTGGTTTTATTGGAAGAAATAGGATACGAAGCCCTAACATGTTTAGCCAACTGACACACTTCACAAGTGAGGGAGTCCAGGGAAACAGAAGTAAAAAGTCGAGGAAACAACTTCTTAATCAACTGGAATGGGAGATGTCTAAGCTGCTCGTGCCATCGTACGATGGTAGATCTGTCCTCCATGCCTGACAACTGTCCACTAGTGGCTGAAATGAGAGCAGAAGCAACCTGCACGGGCAGTCTGTAGAGTCCATCAATAACCGAGCCAATCCCAATCTTCGTCCCCGTCACCAAGTCCTGCAGGAAACACTGATCAGCAGAGAAGATTAGATTGCAATTGAGTTCTTTGGTAATACTGCTGACAGATAACAGATTCACCGGAATATTGGGCACATGAAGAGCATTATGAAGACGATATTTATTCAACAAGGACAAACTCCCTTTTCCAGCCACAGAAATAGAAGACCCATCAGCCATAGACACGCGTTGCTGTCCGGAAGACAATTTGTATTCTTGAAACATCTTAGGATCCCCTATCATATGATGCGTAGCTCCGCTATCAACAATCCAATCACCACGAGAAGTGACTTGAAACGACAAGTTCTCGCTCTTAGTATTCTTGTTTGTGTCAAAGGCCACATTGACCTTGGGAGTCATCTCTTCAGCCATCACGATCACCAAAGAGAGACAAAGAAAAACAGCACCAGGAAACACGACAAGGGTGCGGTCCAAGAGCCACTACGGTGGCACAAGAGGCAACGGCGCCAACGAAGAGCACGAACAGGTAGTAAAAACCTTGGAAAGAATCACAAGAACGAGAGAAAAATCAAGTTCTATCTAGAAAGGAACGATAAAGAGAGAGAGGTAATATCTTCACCGGATTCCCAATCAACCCCAAGAGTGAACAAAATGTCGATTGGGGGAAACAATCGTCGATGTCGCTCGACGGAAGCGGTTCCTTCTCTCTCTTGGGCTGCAATCTCCCACGGGTAGAGGTTGCACCACACGTTCTCCTTGTTGGAATCAAGATTCGAGAGGCAAAATCAGCAAGTTCAAGGTATAGAAGTGAATAGGAAATCAACTTCGAGATGAGGAAAGCATTCACCCGTAAGACCAATTTAACCCCGGTCTTTTGTAAGGAAAGGGGGATGCGATCGCGGGAGCGCCGGCGGACGTTGAGGCAATCCTCAAGTTACGCTCCTCTCCTCCTTTACGTCCTCTACCAAGTCACGGACCAGCCACCTCAGCAAGCCTAGGAAGCGCCTAAGCACGCATATGGACTCTCCGGGAAGCAAGACGACGACGCCGGTCAACAACACAAGAACGACGGCGCAAGACCGACACCGTAAGAGGGGTGACACCGGCGGCGGCGGCAGTAGTGGCGGCAGTGGCAGTGGATGCTGCAACGGCGGCTGCAGGGGTGGCGGTAGTCGCGGTGAGAGATATTAGGGTTGGAACTTCACAAACCCTAAAAATTTCTCAAACGCGTCGGCTCTGATACCATGTAGAAACACGTAACGAGATAGGGAGAAGGAAAAGAGACACATAATATACGTGGAAAACCTCAAAGAGATGTGAAAAACCACGGAGAAGCTCTACCTAGGTGCACTACCGCAACCTTAGGAGAGAGAAAGTCTTATTCCACTTAATCAACAATTACACAATAAGTGGGATTATGAAGAGGGAGACCCGTCTAGGGTACCGAGCCACTCTCAGTACCCGCGCCCATGGGACCGGGTCCATATCCAGACCCGGTTCCCTATACACGATATTCTAACACTTACTATACTACTGCTAAGGAGATATGGGAATTCCTTAGGCAGACATTCACAAGATAAAAATGTAAGTAAAATCCTTCAAGTTGAAGAAGAATTGCACAATCTTTAATAGGGAAATCAAGATCTATCACAATACTTTGCAACATACTTTGCAACAGTTAAAGCTACCTATGAGCGATTGAAATTCTTGCGCCCTCCATGCAAATCTTGTTATAAGTCACACTTTGAACCTACCATGGTTGCAAAGTTTCTTGCCGGTCTCTCTCCTGAGTATGCGTTGCCAAAGATCAGATGCTCACTGGGAGTGAAATTCCTGATCTCTATGATGCATACAACAGACTTAGTCGTCTGACTTTTAGCTTGTCCCAACCAGCTAGTGTGATGCCAGCTTCTGCGCTTGCTGTGGGGGGTGGTCGTGGTCAGGGCACTACCTATAGTGCCAGAGGAAGAGGTATAGGTTGTGGAACTGGTGGTCGTGGGAGGTTTCAATGCACCTATTGTGAAAAGATGGGACGTGGGAGGTTCCAATGCACCTATTGTCAAAAGATGGGACACTTGGAGGCTCGTTGTTGGGATAAACATGGTCGTTCATCCTCTATGTCACAAGGGAGAGGTATGGTCACCAAACTGGGCAAGAGTCTTACTCATCCTCCTATGGGCTCTGCACAGGTTGTCACTCTTACTGTGGATGGCCCGTTGTCTAGCACAGTATCAGAGACAGTTATAATTAGCATTGACAAATCTGAGTATGAGCAGTTTTTGGCACACAAAGCCTCACAGGCTTCAGCTTCCACAGCTTTGATTGATCGAACCTTCTCAGCGGATACGTCCACGTTTGATTCAGGTATCTCTTGGATTATTGACTCAGGAACATCGAGACATTTTTGCAGTAGACCTGGTTCTTTTACTATTTTACATAGATTCTCTCAACCACGTCATGTCAAAATTGCAGATGGTAGAATGTCACAATCTCCATAACCCAAAATTGTCAAATTTGGGTTATGGAGATGTGAAACTTTCTCAGTCCATGACTATTCCACATGTTTTATATGCTCCTGAATTTTCATCTCATTTGTTCTCCGTCAAACAGTTGACTATTGATTTACACCGTCGCATTATTTTTTACCCTGGTTCATGCTCATTTAAGGACTTACAAACTAGGAAGACGATTGGTGGCGGCTATGAAAAGGGGGGCGTCTTCATCCTGTCGGCTCCTATGGGTCTTGCTGCTGCCTCCTATACATGAGAGTTTACATTCTTCCAGTGGCATCTTAGGCTTGGTCATCCTTCAGCGCCCAAGCTCCGTTCTATCTTGCCTAATTTCTCAGTCCCAAATTCTTTTCAGTGTGAGGCTTGTCAACTTGGCAAGCACACTCATAGTAGTTTTCCTTCGAGTCTTAGTCCTTCAAGTCAAGGGTTGTTTGATCTTCTCCATTAAGATGTCTGGGGGCCTAGCAGGGTTGCTAGCCGAGCTAAGTTTAGGTATTTTCTGGTCGTTGTTGATTATTACTCTAGAGTCAGTTGGGTATTCCATTTGAAAGAAAGGTCTGAAGTAGTTTGTATTTTCAAAAACTTGGTTATTGAAATAAAAACCCAGTTTGATTCTGTTGTTAAGTGTATTCGCACTGATAATGCTCTCGAGTTCAAATCATTTATGTTGATGACCTTTTATGCTGAAAATGGTATCTCTCCCCAATTTACATGCCCTCATACCTCACAACTTATGTCACATGGGTACGTCCCTGTTGACGGATCTTTGTGTTTGGGTCCGGGTCTGGACCCGATCCAGTATGGCCTTGTTAGGGCATACTTATATTTGTGTAACCCTAATTTCTAGTGTGAATGAAATTATCAGGAGAGAGAGTGTCTGGCTGCTAGTGGGCACCGACTTCTCCTCGTTCGTGGTTTTTTCTCCCTCGTGTTGAGGGTTTTTCCACG
>JAANDH010000708.1:21293-48499 GCA_011799765.1 Nymphaea thermarum
TCCCTTCGTCGATGCACACACTGCAAGAAGACGGGTCATACCGTGGACTATTGTTGGGATCTCCATCCAGACAAAAAGGGTACCAGAGGTCGGCCTTCTAGTGGGAAGATGTCTATGACTGAGGAGCCCAAACCCAGTGGTGAAAAGCTTTCTATTTCGGCTGATCAGCTTCGTGAGCTAAGGGCATACTTGGGCAAACCTGATATCAATCATATCGAGCCATCAGAGGAAACTAAGGCTAATCAAGCTCTTGCTGTTATTGGCGATAAAGGTAACTCTTTTGTGGGGGAATGGATTGTCAATAGTGGTGCTACTCATCACATGACAGGTAATCCAAAATTGTTTCATGAGTATAAGTTGTCATCGGGAAGAGAACGTGTTTCTCTTGCAGACGGTTCCTCTACCTGTGTGGCAGGCGAAGGGACTCTGTCCTTGTTGGACAAATTTCATGTGCAGGGTGCTTTACATGTTCCTCAGTTTCCTTTGAATCTCTTGTCTGTCAGTAGACTTACTAAAGAATTGAATTGTGAACTTATTTTCTCTGCCGATCGCTGTGTTTTGCAGGACTTGGTGATTTAAAAGCCTAAGACCAAGGTTGCACCAATTGCAAAGGAGTGTTTTTAAGGAAACCATGCATTTGCATCCACATTCATATGACAGATGTCTAGCTACTTTAAGAGGCTGAATGTGAACTTACTTTCTAAAGGGGATATTAGTGGAAGTTTTTCTCCTGTTTAAAAGTAGCTAAGGAAACGTGGGTAATAACCAACACCCTTATGTTGCCCATGTTCAATAATTACGTGTCTTTCTTTTAGTGTGACCTACATATCTCCTAAATAGACAGCTGGTGGTTACTCCAGAAAAATGCAACAGGAGAGGCATTATTAGAGACACCTGGAGAATGATGGCAGAGCACTTCATCTTGTGCAAGAGCACTTCATCTTACTCTGCACAGCTTAGAGTGATAGCACCACTAATAGAGACATCAAGAGTATCTATAGCAACTTGAGCCTTAGGAGTAGGTTGCTTAGAGGATGGATTGAGGATGACCATTCTTGTCCCCTCTACCTCCTTTCGAGATTTCCAAGGTTGATAGAAAAGGTCCATTGAAGTTAGCCTCTACCTCCAATATCTCTACTACAGTCTCTCCCTCAAGCATTCTGAAAGGCGCCACATGCTCAACCTAATGAGGCTACCACTTTTGATGTGAGATTCTGATTGTGACTAAGGGAGGGTAGCCAACCTACTCAAGCAGTTATATGCCTCGGCCGAAAGTATGGACATCAGAACCAGTCGACATTTGGTGAATGATGATAAGCCAGTAAGAAATCTGGTAATGCTTGTTTGTTCTTAATGGATCTTTAATTTTGTAGAACATGGTAGTTTATGGGCATTATCTCTACCTCATTAATGTAGGACTCTTGTTTAAGTTTTCCTCTCACAGGAACTGTTGCATGAATAGATTCACTCAATTGTGTGGTGGATATATCAATAGATAGGAAGATACACAAGAAGATCCATATGAACCTGTACCGTGCTGTCTACTGCATGAACATATGTACTAAGTGATATATCAATAGGATCCTATCAGTAGGATCCCCTTGACCAATATACGTGGGTGTGAATCCACGATCTCATTATCACCTGGTTTAGTCAAATTCACATATCTTACCTGTGTGTTCTTTTGGTTCAATGACCCTGGATGCTCATGTGAACTTTGTGCTTTTTCCATTCACCACTGTAGTTTTCTTTCAACTCCCGGTTACCTGCTTTTATTTGGTGTCCTTTAACAGTGGAACTTTTATATATGCAGCTCTTAGAAAGGATTGGTCCAGCAACGGAGAAACTTAAACACAAAGGCATTGATTTTTCTCTATGGTTTAAACCAGAGAACTACCCAACAGATCTTTGAATTGCTTTTTTGCTTTGGGTTACTTCAAGAGTTGGGTGCAGAATCAGGGCTACTCAATGTTTCAGTCATCTCAGAAGTGCCTTGAAATATGTAAGACTTTCTATCAAGGGAAGCATTGGCCACACTCTTTTCATCTTAATATAATCGTCATCCTTTTTCATTTGTTGTTTTGTTGGCTTTTGCATTTTTGTCTAACAATAAAGATTAGAAAAGGGTGGCCTGTGGACAACATTGACACTGCTGTATCGTGAGAAGAATGCACTGCTTTCAGAAGCTGTCGAGTTTGAACCCAGTTGCATAACTATGACCACTATCTTGCCCATTAGCAGATCTCAGTGCGTAAAGTATCTTTGATCTGGTATGAAGCATGAGAACAGCTTGATAGAACAGTTGTCTCATTTGTTCCAATAGAGGGGCCGATTTATTAGGTCAGATCTTGAGCTTGTTGGAGTAACTTCGCATTGCACATTGTAGTGTATAAGTTTGCTACAGTTATGCAATGACAGTTAGAAATCTCGTCCTTGGGAATTTTTTTGGCAAGTAAAAAATCTGAACATATTTAAAAGATAAGTATATAAATAGTAAATGAGGCAATAATGTTTCACATATTTATTTTCAAAGATTACTCAACTACTGATAATTAAGGATTAACAATTTATTATTTGTTCTTAATATTTAATTTTAAAATCATTTAAAACACATGGTACTATTAATACTAGAAAGCTAGCCTTTTGTGCTTGAACTGCAAGAATCGGAATCTGCAGGGACAAGCAGTACTAATAAAGGTTTTAATGGCCCGAGCTGTCGCTAACCATCACTTCAGGCCCTGTTTGATGCACAGTAAGGAAGAATTTTTCAATGCATGGAAGGAAGATTTTTTGGTGGAAAAAGGCCGGACCTAGAGAGATCCGACTTTTTTGAGGTGGAAGTTTTTCTGATTTCAATAAAAAAAATCAGGGTAAAATTCTTTATGTTTGATCTTGCAAGGAAAAATTATACAAAGTGGAAAAAAAATCCACATTGCACGTGTTTTTCTTGTGCATCAAACAGGGCCTCAGGGTTAAATGATCTACCTTGCAAACAGTGGTGGGGGTGGACACTTTAGGCGGAGGGGCACTAATTTAAAAACTTTCATACCTTTAGTGGCATTAACATATATAAATAAACAAATAGTTAAAAAGATCCTCTATGAAAATAAAATTTTGTGGGCTAGTGCGGGCAACAGCCTACATGTGGCTCTGCCACTGCTTGTAAATAACAAACTTTGGATCTTCAATTTCCTTAGTCTAGTTCTGAAAGAAAACAACCACATCAAGATTGTGCTATTTGAATGTGTGAGTCTGTTAAATTGGTAATCGTTCTTGAATCAGGGGTTTATCTACAGATTTTTTCATTCGAATTGGATACGTAATTGTTTGAATTGTATAATCTCTGATTACAAACATTGATAACCAATTGAAAGCAATTTGATTATAATTTAATTCGTGACAATCCTACCCGGCTGCTGGATGTTGTATATTTAGAAACCATGCATCTGAAGTATTAGCAACAGCCTCAGGCCCTCAAGGGGCATAGTATAGTTGGTCAGATTAGAGACATGAACAAGCAAGTCTCTAGTTCAATTCCCATACATGTTATGCTTTTGTGTCATAAGTGATGGGTTGCGATACTTAAGTTGAAATGTATGTTGCTGCCATTATTGTTGCAAATGCAGGCAAGGAACCCTGCAGTAGGGAAAATGAGAGGGCTTTCGATTTTTTCAGGTGGTGGGTAGTCCCTCATTCATTTGGAACGCAAGCATTAGCAATAGTTTACGGTATAGCAATTACTTATGATGCCACCGTAAATAATATAAGGTAACAGCAATTCATGCATAAAAGAAACCAAAAACAAACAAAAGCAGCAGTCAATCTCTTGGTTTTTACAAAATAGTCCAGGCATCATTGAGGATTTCTGATGAGGAATTAGTTGGCCAATTTAGATCCATTTTCTTGGAGATTCCTTAATTCCTGCATCTCCGAATCTCTTACCGTAGAGTTAAAAGTCATACTAGCCATAAGAAGGCCCATTTCCAATGACGTCGCAGCTGGGGCCTCCCTAGTATTAGATCCCGAATAGCCTTTTCTTCACCTAACCTGGGGCAAAGGTGAATACCAAATGTCGCCGATTAGGTGCTGCACTAGTTGAAAGGACCAAAAATAACGCTATGTGGACTGTTCAGCTGACAGCCGCACATGTTCTTTCCAATAGAAATCCAGAACGCTTTAGATATGGAAACATCTTAATCTTATAATTGTCTGCTATAAGTCAAGCCAAAGTTTGGGCTGCACATGGAGAAGATGCCAAGCTTGCATCTTGGTCGATCGATTAGTGAAATTTTAGTAATTAAGTCTCTTATTTTTGTTTTCCTAGAGTAAAATGTGAAATTTACCTAGCTAAACCGTAAAGACAGGCCAGATAAAAGAAATTCAGGAAATGAGATTGTCTTCTCTTGAAATTCAGGAAATAAGATTGATAACCAATATAATTTAATTCGTGATAAAAAGCAATTTGATTATAATTTAAATAAAAAACTTACATGAACACAGACTAAAAAGTCCCTAAGGGGGAGGTAGACTCCTACTAGGATTATTTTTTTGATAAATTAATATTGGATGTGTCTTCTCTTGAGATAGGGGAATCAATATTGAGTTTGGTTAAACGTGTTACAGACTACATATGTAAACCCCAATAGGAGAAGTCATCCCATGCATACCAACCTTGAGGAGAAGGAGGAGGAGGGGAAGAGAGAGACAGAGAGCTGAATGGAGATCTTATTAAACAGATCCACATTCAAGAGAAGTGCATGCTAAAACAACAAATAGAAGCAAGTAAAAAACTACAACAGAGAAAGAAGAGGTTAAACTGAGGTTTATAGCACGTTTGATCAATACCAAAATCTCCGAATGAATAAAATGAAGCACACTATAGAAACCAAGTGTAAGTCCATGGAAGAAGACATAATTTAGAGTGGTCCAAATATGCCACCAGAAGATGAAAAATCAAGTCCGCCATAAGAAGGGCCATTTTTTGGAGAGGCGAGCAATAAGGGGTCTAAACAGAATGTCTTAGGCAAAGGAGACAATGGGTGGTGCCAGCTGGATTCATGATATAAGCAGTGCACTTCCATACAAGCCCAAAATAACGGGCAAGTAATCTCTTCGGCTTGTTGACACAGCACACGACTCGCAAACGACATTCCCCAGCACTGACGATTGCATTGGATGTCTTGAAGAATGAACAAAAAATATAGTCTGGTACGAGGTGGAAGCCTAGCAGACGACAACCGGCTGCCGAGGTATAACATTGGCATGGGGGAAAGTAAAGAGTTGTAGATGGTAGAAGTAGAAAATCTGCCGGTCATGCATTTAGCCCAAGACCACTACATGGAGGAAGCACTCCGGAGTGAAGGGAGGTCACTAAAGTGTGACAAAACTTTGAGTTCAGCTTATGCAATCATCTGAGGTGGATGATGGTGGCATGAACCATGGGGAAGTGTTAGCTCCAGTATAATATATTTATGTTGGAGGATCTGGTGCAGGTACTATCAACTTAATATATATATATATATATATATATATATATATATATATATATATATATATATATATATATATATATATATATATATATATATATATATATATATATATATATATATATATATATATGATACAACGGAGGAAAAGTGCTACACTCTATAGCTGAAAATGGGCAGCTGACGAGCTGCCTTGCTCATAAGAAAGACAAATCGAAGACCCTGCAACACAATGACGCTTAAAAACACCGGATAATGGGTCAGCCCAAAAGAAATGTGCCAAATAGGAATTAATAACCTTGACTATGAGACATGAGATGCATAGGAAAGGAGAGGATGTGTTTAATGAGGGTTAAGCAACCTGCCATTGGTATTTGCCTTGCCAAGACAAAAGCCGTGACTTATTCTTGTCCACATAGGTAGTCCAATCAGTTGAAGTGATTGGCAGCAATTTTAACGGTAACCCCAATAAAGTAAATGGGAGAGTAAGAGATAGGGCAGTTAAAAAGTCATAGCTTTACAAACACCCTTAGTCACATTGAATGGAGTAACAAGGCATTTTGCCTTATTAATATGAAGACTCGATACATGGAGAGAACCTTATGGATAGATAGTGTGCACATGATTTGTTGCTTAGAAGCCTTCCCAAATACCGTAACATCATTTGCATATCGCACCAAATGGCAAGCACACAATCCTACTGTCAGAGTAGCAAACGAAGTGTGACTGTGCCGCCCGGGAGAAGAGAGCAGGCAAACCAGTGGCGGAGCCAGCGTGGGGCAGGTGTGGGCGCCTGCCCACGCCAGCCCAAAATAACATATAGCGGTGACCGAAATCAAATAGCGGTGACGAAAACCACCGCTATAGGTGTTAGATGGGGTGCCCACGCCAGCCAGCCAATTTTTCAAGGTACCTGCCCACGCCAGCCAATTTTTCTGACTCCACCACTGAGGCAAACCCTTAGTTGCTAAGTTGAACAGATGGGAGGGCAACCTTGTCGCAATCCTCGATGTATGCGGACCACATCCCTAGACGAGCTGTAATATGCACCATGACCAGAAGTCGAGTAACGAGCTCCTTCATCCAATACAACAATCTATCACTAAAGCCCATTCAAGCCACGACATCAAATAAATATTGTCATGAGAGTGTATTAAAGGCTTTGTGAATATCAAGCTTCACTGTGCATGTAGGTTGTCAGCTAGAGGCCATGGAATGGATCATCTTAGAATCAATGATAAATCTCATCTTGCTGGAAGCCTGATTGAAGGCTTGAAGCGACTCCCAGAGGTACGTTTCCAAAACCGGAGCTGCCAATGGAAGGCAAAATCGATGTATATGGTGGATGGAGTATGCAACTGCTAGAAATAAAAAGCCACCGCACGCAGTAACTCATTCCCATGAAATGCTACGCCATCAACGATTAAAGTCATAAAAAAAAATTGCGTTGATAATTTTTAAAAGCCATCTAGTGAAAAAAAAAAATTATTCGAATCATCCACTTCACCCTAGATCGTTGCTTCCAATAAGTCTCATCCAGAGGCGGAACTACATTGTAGCTGGTGTGCAACCCACACAAATTACTTTATTTAAGTATACAAATTTCATTCATTTTTATTTTATTATTATTATTATATATATATATATATATATATATATATATATATATATATATATATATATATATATATATATATATATATATATATATATATATGAGTGCCCCTTAAAGCTTGAAATTTAAACTTACATTGCCCCTTAGCCAGAAATCGGGGCTTCGCCACTGGCCTCATCCTGCAATCGATGGAAATTTGAATTTGCTGACACTGATGCTTGATGCATTCGAAGGTTGTCCAGGTGAGATTAAGGGAGAAGGTAGATGAAAGGCTGAACTGCAAAGAACTAATTTCACATTCACAAGATAAAATATCTTGCAGACATGACGTGCGAGATGTAAACAAGGGCTATCAGATGTCAACCTATATAGAAGCTAAGCTTTTTGAGTATAAACGCCTAAGCTGCTCATTCAGGGCAAGTAGGCTTAGACCATGATTGAAAAATTAACCACACATCATCGGATCTTCGAGCTACCATAGGTCGAAACAGATTTGCTTCATCGAGCAGAAACCATGTCCCCAACTATTGATAAATGACGAGGTGCCACCTAAAGCTAGACATCCGGGTGTAACTCCAGGAAGGAGGAGGGTGTGCCTCCCACCACCTGTTGGCGACTCCCTTGATTCACACGCCTGGTTTTTTTTTTATAAGGCAAAATGAAGAAAGGCTGCAACGCACCAAGAAGGAAATGCAAAGGTGCAGAGAGGTGGAAGCAGAGTGCGACAGGGGCAGAGAGAGAGAAAAAAGGGAATCACACGGCAGAAAAAAACTTTTCTTTTTCTTCCTTTTGGGCGTGCTTTTCTCAACTACACAGTAACGCTAAAAAAAGAAACATCATTTAAAAAAAACAAAAAAGGAGCTGAAACTTGTCCCTCAAGCTAGTAACCGCTGATCTTGCTTTCCCACGATTCTCTCATGTTCAACTTTTCACTCCCACAAATTTCTCCACTTCTTTTTAACTACCAATTATCTTTGGAACCGCACACACATTCTCTCACGTTCTCCATGTTCGCACCATCGTGAACCATAGTGTCCCTTTGCTACTGGTTCTGCCTCCGTCGTGAAGTTCCGACGCTGCTAAACCTTGTCTCATTCTCTTGCCACCGCTCGCCTCCTTCAGACCGTCGTCCACAGGGCTGTTCGCCAGGCAGCGCCACCTTCTTCTGTGTCGTCATCTGCCTGCTACCTGCCGCTGCCCCCTCCTTTTTGGCTGTCTCCTGACCGTGCTGCCTGATTGTCGTTCTCCAGCCAGACGCTCGATCCTGCTGAGAAGTTCCAACTAGGCCCATGTTGTAACTGTCCGCCCAGCGTCGCCCTTCTCTTTTTCGTCTGCCACCAGCGCTTTTACTGTCACCTAGGCTCACTGTTGCCGCTGCTAGTACCCTGATTGGTGCCCCTCGCTGTTGCTGCCCTTGTTCTCTTTGCAGGGCTGGTTTGTAGTCATGGCAGCGTCTTCCTCGTCGACCGTCAACACTGATCAAACTGAAATCGGGGCTTATAGAACTGAGAATGTTTCAGTTCAGGTCACTACTATTCACCTTACCAAGGAGAACTATCTCCAGTGGTCGGCCGCTATGACTATGGGGATTGTTTGTCACACCCCGACCTTTTGACACTCAACTATATTTTTTTTTTTCTAAACATTAAACATCGAGGTGTGACTACACAATGGTTCAAAAGACACGAGTCAATGTCATTCAAAACAATGGGGCGAACTTTCATTTATGTAATCATTTCAGTTCACACAAAATTGCATTTATGTGTAACAAAAATGCCCCAAACTGTACAATTGATGCCTACAAAAACAAGACATCAGTAAAACCAAAATAAGACGCGCCAGCACTATACAAATATAACCCAAAACCTCCCCAGTAGGATGTGAGTGAAGTCGTCTGCTCAACCTGTTGCCATGGGTCCGCCAAAACCTGAAAAAAGGAAACAACTGAAGGCTTAGCCTTCACAGTATGGCAACAAGCTAGGAAAACACCAAACCCTCTCAGGTAAGGCTCAAATAAAAACAAATATCAAGATCATCTATCCTCATGTCGTATCAGGGCACGACACGTACTGTCACTACTTTTTCCAATCACATGCAAGCATGCTTAAACATTTCACTTGCATTTTAAGCACAACAATCACATACACTTCAAACACATACTATCAATCATATTCAATATATTTTCGTTAACTTCAGTGTATTAACAGTTCCTGTGGGTGCAAACACAGGCACGTGCACACTGTGGGCGGCCTACAGCCAAGAGACAATCCCCGTGGTGGCCCATAAGAGTATGGATCCATTTTATCCGCTGCAGCGGTAGAGCACTCATCCTTGGTTGTGTGAAGTCCAAGGTGAGATACTCAGTCTTCCCTAAGACACCCAGGTTGGGAAGGCGGGAGCCCACGCTCCAAGCACGACACACAACAGTACCCTGGGGCCTTGCACCGTCTGTGCTCCGACAGGCGAGACCAGTGGCAAGACAACGAGGGGACATCTCCCTAACACATAGCCACATCTCACTGGCCTCTCATCTCTTATTCATTCTTAATATTAGATTAACACATTCACAACTGACTGGCTAGCTCACGAGGTTGGTGCACTTCACGAGTGCACCCACACTCCTCAATTGCCTCCACACGAGGTTTACACCAAACACTAACGGTCATTGCTAGCCGTCACGCAATGTGGGTACAACTACCCTTCAATTCAATCATTTGCATCGTTGCTATGAAACAGAACAAAACATTCACGTCATTCATCATATCAATCACATTTTCAAAAACTTAGCCAGACCACAGAGAGTAGTCTCGATCTGCGACTGGCTCGTAGCTGTCCTATGCAGTTATCATTCTATGATGCTTTCTAATGCATAGTTGGGGTCGAGGAGACACTCGACTCGATACCCCGCCTCATCTGTCTTAAACAGATATCAATTCTAGCATGCACATGCAAATGCATAACATTTTCAAAACAATTACTAATAGTCTTTCAAACAATTCAAATCATATAACAAAGTATGAACAAACATACATTCATTCATTTACAAAACCATCAACCAATTCACATTACAATCTTAGGATCCCATGATCCTAAGAGCACACAATCACATTTGCCCAGGCAAGAATTTGTCTGGCATGTCGCTATACATGTGGCGCGATCACAATTCTTCAAAAAGCCCCAAGCTTCAAATCCTTCAGCTCAAGGTCAACGGGACGTGCCCGGTGCACCTGCAACATAAGCAAGGGATAAGATTCCTAAACAATTCACAAATACAAACAGAGACAAATAAACTTCTTGAGGCACGTGTCATCGCCTCAAGAGGGTGTCGACGGGTAGTGTTGACCTATAAGCTCCCTAATAGGCCTCCTCCTTTCATCTTGACATTGTCACATGATATCAAAACCCTCAATCCATCACTAATTTCTTCCTCAATAACGTTATTTCATTAAAACCTCAACCCCCAAAGTCACATCCAAATACGTATATTTTCCCCAAAGCCATCCAATCTCTACCATGCTTCCCTATAACTTCGAAAATCAACTCATCATGCATAAATAATTATTATAGGCATAAATCAACACTTTCCAACATACTTCTAAGCTTTCCCCCAAAAACAAAATCACTAACATGCTTTCCAAAATCATCAATTCTAAGCTCTAACATGCTAGAACAATGATTATACGCGTTCCAAGGAAAAATACATCGTCAAATTGGCTCAAATTTGCCTTGCTCACCCTAGTTTTAAGGTCTAAACTGCTGTAATCCTCCAGACAGCCCACTCAAGCCTTCGATCGATCTTCAGACAGTCAAAAATCATTGTCGTCAACACCTCTCAAGCCTCCTCTTCGCTGTTATGAGGGAAAAGACAAGTTCCCAAGCTGCAAACCGGCCCAACAGCTATACGTGAGTCAACAAGCGGCCAAAAGAAGTTCAAAACAGAATTTTGCCATTAAGAAAGACCCACGGTAGTGGTGGGGAGAAGCTAAAACAAAAAGGGAAGAGGGCGCTGACAGAGTGGAAAGACAAAGAAAGGAAGGGTTCAGTCAAGGGGGAAAACGACAGTGGGGTTGAGAGAAGAGACAGGGAGAGAGCAGTGCTGACAGAGGGCAGAGAAGAGAACGCAAGAGAGAGAGATGCGAGAGCCACAAGAGGAGAGAGAGACGGCCAGAAAGAGGGGGTTCGGACGGTGGGGGAGGAGAGGAGAGATAGACAGAGAGGGCGAGAGAGGGACTTACCCTTGGGCTGCCGCCGTCGCCGCCGCCACCATCGCCGACGTCGCTGCACACCCCACCGCCTCTTCTTCTCTGCATTGGCACAGGAGACCACCAGGGAAGCGATGAAGGAGAAAGGGAAAGACGAGGAAGAAAAGCCTCGCGTCGGGCCCCTTGCGAGTGAAGGTCGGGTCCGGGTCTGAACCCTGACCCGATCTGACCTACACAACACGAGCGTTACATTGTTGGCCGTGGTCGGATTACCTATGTCAATGGAAGGAAACCTGAACCGACAGAGACAAGTGGTGTGTGGGACACTTGGTTTCTTGAGGATAATCAAGTAAAAACTTGGATTGTCAACTCTGTTTCCGCTGATATCCAACCCCTTATTCTTCGGAAGTAGACTGCAAGAGACATGTGGGTGATTTTGGAGCAAATGTATGGCCAGAAGAAAAAGGCTATCCGGATTTACCAATAATGAAGACTGTCTATGGACTCTGGCAAGGGAACTTATCTGTAGCAGATTACTATGGGGCTTTGAAAGCCAAGTGGGAGGAGCTTGACTATTATTCTAATGTTACTTGGCACTGTCCCCATGATCAAGCGCTTTATGTAGCTAAAGAGTGGGAAAACAGGGTGTTCCTCTTTTTAGTTGGTTTGAATGATGAGTTTGAAAGTGTTAGAAGCCAGATTATGAATTCAGGAGAAGTGTTGAGTATTGAAGATGTGTACTCTCGTGTTGAAGCTGAAGAACTGAGAAGGCTGGTTACAAGTGGGGGAAAGAGGGATCTCATGTCATATAATGAGAGATCTGCTCTTGTTAGTCATGGTCTTGGAGGCACTACTAGATCTCTTCGTATATACACTCACTGCAAGAAGATTTGTCATATTGTGGATTTCTGTTGGGATCTTCATCTAGAGAAAAAGGGTAACAAAGAGAGGACTTCTAATGGAAAAATGACTGTGTTTGAGGAGACAAAATCTAGTGGAAGAAAGATCTCCATTTCTGCTGAACAGATTCGTGAACTGATGGCTTATTTGGGTCGGATCGATGTCAATCAGGTCGAGACACCAAATGAGACAAAGGCTAATCATGCTCTTGCCATTGTAGGGGATAAAGGTAACTCTTGTATGGGGGAATGGATTGTGGACAGTGGTGCTACTTACCACATGACGGGTAACCCTAAATTGTTTCATGATTATAAGTTGTCTCCTGGAAGGGAACAAGTATCTCTCACAGATGGTTCCTCAACCTCTGTGGCAGGAGAAGGGAGTCTGTTCTTGTTGGACAAATTTCATGTGCGAGGAGCATTACATGTCCCTCAGCTTCCCTTAAATCTCTTGTCAGTTAGTAAACTTACTAAAGAGCAAAATTGTGAACTCATTTTTTCTGCAAATCGCTGTGTTTTGCAGGACTTAGTGACAGGAAAGAGGATTGGGATTGGTTTGGCGTCTAATGGCTTATAACGTCTTCCCATACGCGTGGCCACGACTCTTGTGACAGCGATCAGCAAGTTAGAAAAGAGAAGAGAAGATTGCCTTTAGTCCTTCTTGTATTGTCATGAATGCCTTGGGCATTTACCTTTTGAGATTTTGAAACAGTTGTTTCCCGATTTGTGTTCCACTCTGAATTTGTCTTTGATTTCTTGTTATGTATGTCAGTTTGCCAAACATATGAGGGCTTCGTACCCTATTTCTAATAGTTGTGTTAATAAAGCTTTTTCCTTGGTTCACTCGGATGTGTGGGGGCCTTCAAGAATTCATACCTGTCAAGGTTTTTAATATTTTATAACTTTTATTGATTACTTCTCTAGGACCACCTTTGTGTACTTGTTAAAAGATCGCAGTGAGGTACATCATATCATAGAGACCTTCATTCTACTTGTGCAAACTCAATATGGTGGAACTGTTAAAACATTTCGATCGGATAATGTCAGTGAGTATATGTGTCAGTCAGTTAAGGATTTCCTTCAAAAAAGGGGGATTGTTCATGAGACGTCTTGTAGTTATACTCCCCCACAAAATGGAGTGGCTGAGAGGAAGAATTGTCAACTCCTTAATGTCACTAGGGCCCTTTTGTTTCAGAGAAATCTTCCTAAACACTATTGGGGTGATGCAGTTCTTACTAGTGCATATTTCATCAACCGCATGCCCAATCGTGTGTTGAATGGTCGGACTCTCCATTCTTTACTTCCGAGAAGTCGTCAACCTTTTCTCCTCCCCACTCGTGTTTTTTGTTGTGTGTGTTTTGTTCATGATCACAGTCCCAATGTTAAGAAACTTGATCTCCGATCTATCAAGGGTGTGTTTGTTGGGTATTCTCCTACTCAGAAAAGGTATAGGTGTCTTGATCCTACCACTGGTCGAGTTTATGTTACAAGGGATGTTACCTTCTTGAAACATGCCTCTTACTTTTGTGAGAATCATCTTCAGGGGGAGAAGTCTGTGGTTAGGGAAAAGTATTCTCAAAGTCAGGAGATTCAATTTACAGATTTTTTGGATTACAAGAAAGAAGAACCTCTCACAATTGTTGATGTGCCTGAGAAGGAGGAAGGGTGTGACACCAGAACTGAGAAGGAAGGTCATTGTTTGTTTGGACAGGTTACTCTAGACGAAGTGCTCAGACAGAGGAGGTGACTTGTGGTGCAAGGTCTACTTCCAATCCCAATGCTATACCTTCCCTGGATGAACCAAGTCATACCTTGAAGACTCAAGATGGGGTTAAAGAAAATGAAGAACTTCCCATTGCCCTGAGAAAGGATGTCAGGTCATGTACTCAACACCTTATTGGTAATTTTGTATCTTATTCTAGACTTAGCAAGGATTACAAGTGTTTTGTATCTTCTCTTTCTTTGGTTGTGATTCACAGGACCATTGCTAAAGCTCAACTTGATTCCAAGTGGACTGATGCTACGAAAGAAGAAATGGAAGCCTTGAGAAGAAACATGACATGGGAAGTTATGAAGATTCCTAAGGCGGATCACTTGGTTGGATCCAAGTGGGTGTATACCATTAAGTACAAACCAGATGGAAGTGTTGAAAGATACAAAGTTCATCTTGTGGCCAATGAGTTTAGTCAAAAATATGAGATTGATTACTTAGAGACTTTTGCTCCAGTTGCGAAAATGAAGACAGTTAGAGTTGTTATGTCCCTAGCTTTGATGAAGGAGTTGAGGATGTACCAACTCGATGTTAAGAATGTTTTCCTCATTGGTGATCTCGAAGAAGAAGTGTATATGTGTATGCCTCCAGGATATGAAGAACCAGAGAAATGTTGTAAGCTGAAAAATGCCTTGTATGGCCTCAAGCAGTCGCCCAGAGCATGGTTGAAACGACTCAGACGAGTGATGCAACAACATGGGTACAATCAAGGGAATAGAGACCACACTCTATTTGTGAAGAAAAAAGAGAGCAGGGTCACTCTTTTACTTGTCTATGTGGATGACATGATTGTCACAGGAGATCATCAAGTTAAAAATGTTACTGGCTGCTGAATTTGATCTCAAGGATCTTGGCAAACTGAAGTATTTTATTGCTATTGAGATTGCTATATCTAGTACTGGCATTGTGCTAAACCAAAGGAAATACACATTAGATCTGTTGAAGGAGACTGGTAAACTGGGGTGTAGACCCGCTTCTACCCCACTTGATACTGGACACAAGTTGAGCCTTAGAGATGGAGAGTTGTTCTATGCAGAAGCTAAGGGAAGATATCAACGTCTGGTTGGAAAGTTGATTTATCTTACCCTCACGATACCATATATCACTTTTGCGGTGAATGTATTGAGTCAATTCATGCATGCACCTACTGATGCACACCTGAAAGTTGTAGACAGAATATTGTACTATTTGAAGAGAAATCCTGGCAAGGGACTCTTGTATGTGAAACAAGAGACTGTAGAGATCGAGGGGTATTCCATGCACACTAGGCATGGTTGTGCTGATACTAGACGGTCTACCACAGGATATTGTGTCTACTTGGGAGGAAACCTTGTTGTCTGGAGGAGCAAGAGACATGATGTGTGTTTTCAATCTAGTGCAGAGGCAGAGTATAGAGCCATTGCTATGGGTGCATCAAAGTTACAATGGCTGAAAATAGAACTGACTGATATCGAAATATAGATTGAAGGACCTATGAAGATGTACTGTGACAACAAGTCTGCAATCAACTTAGCCAACAACCCTGTACTACACGACAAAACAAAACATGTTGAGATTGATCGTCACTTCATTCATGAAAGGATTGATGCTAAAGAGATAATTTTACCTTACATAAAGTCTGAAGACCAAACCGCTGATGTTCTAACGAAAACTCTATCTTCGACTTCGTTCGAGAGAAATGTATCCAAGTTGGACATATTTGATATGTATGCCCAACTTGAGGGGGAGTGTTGAAGCATGTTAGATGGGTCTCGGGACGGGGTCTGGATCCATACCCGATCCATCATGTAGCCCTTGTTGGGCCTTACTTAAAGATTGTAACCCTAATTTTGAGTGTGTGAATAAAATCTTAAGAGATAGATAGTCTAGTTGCTAGTGGGCACCAGTTCCTCCTCATCAGTGGTTTTTTCCCTCTTGTTGAGGGTTTTTCTACGTTACATCGTGTTCATCGTATTCCTTTTTTCTATATTTCATGTTTCTACAATTAGCTTTAAAGATTATGTGTGATAATAAAATTGCGACATATATCAAGAATAATATTGGTTTCCATGGGAAAAGTAAACATATTGAAATTGATTGTCACTATATCATAAATATAGTCCAAGCAAAGATTATATCTACAATCCACATTGCTTTGGAAGATCAAGTTGTTAATGCATTCACCAAATCTCTTCCTATTTCTAATTTTTCTAGATGTTATAACAAGGTGAACACAGTTGATATATATGCTTCAGCTTGAGGAGGGTGTTAAGAAATAAGGTCGTTAGATAGTTTTATAGAGCATTAAACAGTTGTGGGATTATAACTAATATTTTTTTGTTTTTAGTGGACTGCTATGTAATTTTCTACTCTTCCCCTCCCTCAGTAACTATTTAAAACATGATTCGGGCTTTGTAATGAAACATTTTCTCTTTCTCCCAATATGTTTTATGCATTAGGCTCAGTCATATTGTATTCACTTCCTTTGCATCACAGTGACTCTTCCTCTTCTTCTTTTTTGGCCGGCAGGCCTGGATGTGGCTCATGCATCCCAGGTATGGTAGATGCAGTGATAGGGGCATTGATAGCCATAGCAAGCTGCAATGCACATACTTTGGCAAACAAGGACATCTCGAGAATAGGTTGTGAGACAAACATGGTTGTCCCTTTCTTCCCCAGCATCTTCCTCTTCAGCACATTCCACCAAGACATTGTTACCTCTTCTACCATAGATTTTACACCTATTTCTCAACATATACGTTTACTCTTAATCTCAGTCGAGTAGAATATGAATAGGTTCTTGCCTAGCGGTCTAGATCCATACCTACCTCTATACTTGTAAGAGGTATGGCTTGTTTTAGAGGTACCATGATGCATGATAAAAGTAATGTATGAATTATTAATTTTTGGGTTTTTTGACACTTTTGTGGCCAAACTTATAGCTTTTTTACTATACATTTGTCTCCCCTTTCTTGGCATGATAAACTAGTAGATGGGAGACCATCACCCATTTTGGGACAAAGCAATGTACAGTTGTCACCTACATTATATATTCTATGGGTTCTTTATAACTCAAAGTTTTCAAAAAATCTTTTATCTATAAGCTAGCTTATTATGGAGTTATAATGTAGAGTTACTTTTTACCTTAGTTCTTGTGTATTTCAAGATTTATCGACTGAGAAGACGATTGGTGAAAGCTGTCGAGAAGGTGACATTAGTACCTCTCATGGCTGGTTGAAGTTGCAGTATCTTTTGTAGAATCAAGTACAAGTTCTTTCCAGCTTGGTCACCATCTCTTTCCAAACTTTGTTGTGTCATTCCTTAGAGTCTCTTTTCGATGTCTTTTTAGCTTGAAGCTTGTCAGCTTAAGAAGAATAGTTATAGTTCCTTCCTGTCGAGTTAGAGTTCCATTAATCTTACTTATGTTGATGTAATGGGACCTAGTTGGGTTACTAGTTGGCCTCAGTTCAAGTATTATCTTGTTTCAATCGATGATTATTGTAGAGTCTCTTGGGCCTTCTTATTGAAAGAAATGTCTGAAGTATTTTGTATTATCAAGCATTTATTCTTGAAATAAAAACTTAATTTAGTTTTGCTAGTTTTCACTAATAACAATTTAGAGCTCAAATCTAGCCAATTATTACAGTTTTACAGTGATCATGGCTTTGTCCTTAACTTTTTGTGTTCATACATTCTAGCAGAATAAATTTGTAGAACAAAAACATATTCATCTCCTTAATGTAGCACATACCCTTATGATCATAAAATGTGTAATCCACCTCTTTGGGGAGATATCGTTCTCATGGCCTGCTATCTAATCAACTGAATGTCTACATCCTTCATTCATGACCAAATTCCAATTCAACTGCTTAATCCTGGCTGCTCCCTATTTTATATTGCTCCTAAAGTATTCAATTGTCTATACTTTGTACACATACTAGGCCCTAACAAAGACAAATTGTCTACTTTAGCAATCAAAACTGTGTTTTTTTTTTTGCTACCCTAAAAACTAGAAGGGTATAGATGCTTTGATTGTTTCCCCAAAAGTGTACATCAATGTGAATGCCACATTCTATGAGTCTCTTTCCTATATTCTAGGTCTACTATAAATCATGAGATCCAATTTCTTTGCATTACTGATTCATCCTTTTCCATTGGAGTTTGTCACTTGAGTTTCAACTTCTTCCCCTATAAAGGTATGTGTTTGATTCTATGTACTTTTCTTATACACACTTGACAAAACGCTCTTTTCTCATGCTTCTTTATCATTGCCTTCTCAAGAAGCAAGTATTCCTAATGATACTAATTTGTCCATTGTTGATTCTAACGGCTTTCAAGGTTGTTCTAAGGAAGATGACTTTTGTTGCCCTGTGAAATTAAAAGTGACAGCTATGTTTGGGGTTACTATTCTCATAAATCATCAACAAGCAATGCAGGCAGGTTATATAAATGATATTGTTGGTATTAAATGAGTATTCATTATTAAATATCATTTTAATAGCTTGGTGGAATTGTCTAAGGTACAACTAATGGCAAAGGAATGCACACAAATATATGAAATAGATTTCTTTAAGACCTTTTGTCCTATTGATAGGATGTGCATCATCAAGCTCGTTATTTCAATAGTTGTTCACTATGGGTGGAATAGGTTGCAACTTAATGTTAAGAATACATTCTTGTATGGTGATCTATCTAAGACCTTCTACATACAATAATCACCTAGATTTGAGAGACATGGAGAATACGGGAAGGTGTGCGGACTCAAGAAAGCTATATATTGTCTGAAGTAAAGCTTGCATGCTTGGTTCCATAAATTCGATTTCCAAAGATCACCTTCAAACCATTATTTGTTGATAAAGAAGAGTTCCAAAATATAGAGGTTATGGTGGTTTATGTAGTTGATATTATCTTGATAGATGACAATGAATAGGAGATCTCAAATGCTAAGGTATAGCTATGAAAACATTTTGTCATCAAAGACCTTGGTCCTCCTAAATATCTTTTGGGGATTCATATAGCTAGTAATGAAGAAGGCTTGGTTCTCTCGTAGAGAAAAATATGTACTTGATCTGCTGCAAGAGACTTGTAAGCTAAGTGTTAAACTGGCTACTATTATCATGATCTCATATCACTCGCATGATGATTAGTTTGAATTTGTAGACAATGAGTCATAAGATTGTTAATTGGGAAATTCCTCTATGTAGCTGTAACCAAGCTTGGCATATCTCTAGTACTTGGTAAATTGAGTAAACTTATGGACAAGTTGAATAAAGTTTATTGGGATGCGACCATGATGCTTATGAGACACCTTAAGTCTTTTCTAGGCAGAGGTGTATTATTTCAAAAAGGGACATCTCTGGATGTAAAAGCCTACTTTGACGCAAACAATGGAGGGTCTAATAAGAAGGCCATCATTGGCTTACGTGTGTTCATTGCAGGGAATATGGTCTTATGGAGAAGCAAAAAAGAAGTTGTAGTTGTCAAGTCAAGTGTTGAGTCAGGATATACAAATGACATGAATAAAACCTTATAGGTTTAGGAGTTCAAATTATATTATCTAGCAAGATAAAGTGCTATAATAAGGCAATCACTATATTGTCAACAACTTGGTTTTTCATGAGAGAGCCAAACACATAGAAGTGGATTGTCATTATATGCAAAACAAGGTGCAAGCAAAAATTATATCAATAGTTCATGCTTCTTCAAAAAATCAAGTGACTAATGACTTGAGAAGTCGCTTTCCATGATTGAGTTTACTAGATGTTGTAACAACTTGAATATGATTAACATAAACCAACTTAAAGGAGAGTGTTGAGTATTATTTTCAGCGCCACAGACATCGTGATAGTTGCAAAAATATCGAGATATTACTGGAAAAACATGAAAAATGAAAAAATCATGATATTTTGAAAAAAAACGGAAAAATATATTTATCATGTTTTTTTACATTGTTTTTGTTTTTTTTTCTTTCTTTCTTTCCGTTTTTCTCTTTTTTTATGTTAATATCATCATGTCTTCAAATTTGAAATTAAACTAAATCATTTTTCATCATTTTTATTATCCTTAAAGCATTCTATTAAACTTTTGTCTGGTTTTATTTATATTTTCTTATTTATTTCTGATGTATTTTATTTTTACCTAACTTTTTGAATTTTTTTATTTTTCAAAGTTTTCCAAGATTTTCCTAAAAAAAACAACTTCATAGAAAAGTACCCGAGAAAAATCTTGTTGTTCAATACCCAATAACAATATTTGTGACAAATTACTATGGTCTAAGGGGTTTTTAGTAAACTGTTAGGAGTGATAGGAGACTCTTTTTATTATTTTTATTTTATTTATGGACTGATTATGTAATTTTGTTTAGCCGACCTTCAGCCTTATTAACAGCTATTAGGGCCAATGCAAGGGGATTGTCTCTCTCCCTCGAACCGGTTGCAACAAGTAGCAGACTGCGCCTTCGTATTGCAAGTCAAGATTAGAAATGGATCTAAACTGATCCCAGTGAAGTTTAGATCCCAGTGAACTGTCCCTAAATCCCACATTTTGTAGTAGTGAGAAGAAGAGGAGGAGAAGAGAAGATAAAGAAGAAAAAGAAAAAAAGAAGTGGACAACTATGCTACATTTTTTATGCAATCCACTGCATGAAGTAAATAGGATTTTTACCATAGATGCTTCCTTGTCCTTCATGTCCTTCTCACATTTGTCTTCTTCTATCTCGTTTTGTCTCCATTCATCTCCTTCTCTTGCCTCAACTCGACTCCTACTAGTTGTTCTCCCTCCTTCACTCGGCTTCATTATTGAAACCTACCAATACTTCTTTGATGATGCACTCTACTTTCACAACTCGATTTCCCTCTCCTTCTATTCCACTTGTGTCCTCTGTTTCCCTCTTCCATCTACTTTTCTCTTTTCCTCTTATCTACTTCCATCACCTACATTAGCGTCATCTTCCATATCGAGCTTTTCTTCATTCATCTAACCTCTACTTCCTCCATTGGACGACTTCTCACCCCTCTACTACAATCCTCTCAACTCTCTGCTAGCGTAGCAAACTACTTCTTGGCTTACCTTTTTTCCTCTTTCTCCATCTCTCTCATTACTCCCACCAAACAAGGCATCATTTACTCCCTGCTCTCTTCTACTCTCAGCCACCAATTTTTTGTCTATGTCCCTCCTTTCCTTGCTTGTCCTTGCCTTAGCCACATTACTCACATTTACCAATTCATCATCTACTTCTCTTCTTCCCATTCCTCTATTTTCCTTGCCTTTGTCACTCTCATATACTAATTATTCATTTAGTCCAATCCTTTCCTTCCTCACTTGCATGACTTTCACCTAGCAGTTCATCATTTACTTTCCTGCTTTCCTCTCTTCTTCTTTCATTGTCTTTACTTTTATCTACCAATACTTCATCAACTATTTGCTTTTATTTCCTCTCTTTTCACCACCTTTGTTATTGGCAGTTACCAAGACTTCTTTTCTCCCTCCATCTACTTTTACTTTAGTCTGCCAGATGACTTTTTCCCCGTCAGCTATAATCATTTGAGATCCCTGCTCTTCTTCTTTGATCCTAGCTCTATCCTTAGCTTCAATCTTTTCATCGTTCTCGACTATAATAAACTAACCTTTTTGCTCTCCACTGCTCCTAGCTCTATTCTCACCTTCAATATTCTCACTTCCTCTTTCTTTTCCTCAACTCTCTTTTTCCATGCACCAAGTCTGATTCTGCCTAATTTATTTGGTAACTCACTTAATCATACATTAGTATATATCACACAAGAAATCAAAATCACAAGTATAGATCACACAATAGACTAATCAACGGCCAGATTTGATTTGAATGGATATGTTCAATCACAATAAAAACATAGTGGTGATGCCAACTTAGTTATTTGCATATTTTTAAGATGGATCCATAATCATTCTGAAGAAATGAGCAAGCAAAAAAAGAAAAACAACAAAATGAATATGGAAAAACTGCACCTCAGAATTCCTGGACAAGGTCATATCATATTCATAAATAGGTATATAACAATCTTGCAACCTGTGAACATCCATTAGGGGCAAAAGGAAATGTGCAGAATATGCTTTAAATCGAGCCAACTTATTCTTACTTCATACTTCTCATCCAAAGTTTAAAACCTATTCAATGTCAGGCTGAAGTAGTGATGATTCAACAATCAAATATTGGCATTTTGCATGTCTTCCACTTGATTTTTAACTTGTGACCTTGCATTCCTGCCCTCTCTCAGGTGAAGTCAAATACAGAAGATAGCTTGGCCTTGTGCATGACCTAGCTCAAAACTCTTTATGAAACAACCAACCCCTTTTATCACCAAAAAATATGAAGAGAAATACACTTCTGATCTGCATAACGTGTCATAGCTTCATCCTTCATTTTGACATACAGGAGATTGAAAGTAGGTCCAGATATAAAAAATCGAAACTGAAAAGAGCAACATCAAGTGCTCATACAGAATCAGGAGCTAAGGACAGTCAACTTGAGATCTTCAGCCATATGAAAACATCCACCAAGCTAGTTTTCTGCACACACTCTATACTTTCTTGGTTAGAAAAAAAGATCTGTTGAAATATCACTAGTTCCTGTAAATAAATATTTTGTCAATCAGTAGCCTTACACACAGTATTTCTAGGCCAAACGTTGATGAGCTCTTGACTTCAGGTTTTGAGCACTAAGCTATGAGCTGTGAATACATTTTACTGCATATGAGCATTCTTTGTAACACAATTTCCATAAAAGCATCGCACTTTGCCATGTTTAATCTAAAGAAACAAGAGAAAGGGCTTCCAAATCACCTGGAAAATTCTTGGCAACTGACCCGATTCATTTGAAAGTAGGTACCTGAAGGTTCTTCAGACTCACAGACCTAAAGAAACTGATTCATTGGAGGACAAGAACCTAACTCAGGCATGGACAGCTTCTTCCAAAATCTAAGGCATGTATCATACTTGAGCTTGTCCTCTACTCCTTAAACACATAATAATCCAAGTAGATTATGTTCGAATTCCTCAAAAGTATTGCACTCCTTAAAAGCATCATACTGCAAGGATATAAAATTACAACCTTTAACAGCTACCTTCCAATATTTCAATATTTAGATGCAAATTCCTGGTCCAATCCAATTTCCTACTACCTGTCAATGCAGTGCGATGACCAACATGATCACAGGAAGCAGTATACCAAGTTTTTGCATAGTTTGTCCCTGCACATATAATGGATTTTGTGATTCTTTGTTGAGTTTGTTTCTCAAAGTATGAATCCAGAATAGAGTCCCTACAAATCTTCATTGCCTAGCCTTGTGTACTGATCCATTCCAAAGGTTCTTTTATTTGCTGGTCTAGAGTCCTCAACATATTGTAAATGAAGCACCTTTCAGGATGTGAGCTATCTCCAGATATAAATATGTGCAGCTTTTGTTTTACCTCAATCCAACTGCATCCTGCTGGCTTCTTTAGATCCTTTTGTTTCATCATCTTCCTTAGATCCTCCACACGATCCCACCTCCTATCTGCTGCATATATGTTTGATAATAAGACATAGTTCCCAATGTTTCCAGCCTCAACATTGAAAAGATGATATCCAGCTACCTGACCAAGTGCCACATTGTGGTGCATTTTACAGGCACCGAGCAATGTGCCCCACACATTTGCATTGGCCTCACATGGCATGTTAGATACAAACTCATATGCTTCCTTCAGACATCCAGATCTTGCAAGAAGGTCAGCCATGCATGCATAATGCTCTATTGTAGGTTTGATACCAAAAGCATCAGACATGGATTCAAAGTACTTACGCCCTTTGTCTAAGAGACCTCCATGACTGCAGGCAGATAGAATGGCAGTCATAGCAACATGGTCAGGCTTTATTTCTGCCTGTAGCATCTGATCAAAGATTTTAACTGCTTCTTCACTTCTGCCATGCATTGCCAAGCCACCAATCATGGCTGTGAACATCACCAAGTCTGGTTGTGAACTGTTGTTGAACAGATTGGATGCAACTTGAATGTTTCCACATTTTGCATATACATCAAGGAGTGCTCCATCTAAACAGGCATCATTGAAACAAGATCGGACTATAAATCCATGGCATTGACGTACCAGGCGAGTTGATGCTAGATGAGCACAGACTGGCAGTAAGCTCATAAAACTTATAGCATCTGGTTTCATTCCATGATTATTTAACTCAATGAAAAGATTGAGAGCTTGATTGATACAATTATTCTGTGCATAAACTTGAATCATCAAGTTCCAGATAACTAGATCCCTTTGACACATTTGATTGAAGATTCTACCTGCACTGCCTTGAGAGCCATCTCTCGCATTACCTGATAATGTGGTGTCTCCCGGGACCATTTTCTTTCTTGACAGATTCGTAAACAAGTTTGATGCATATATTATGTTTCCATGTTTTGCATACATACATAACAAAGCATTTTCAACAGATAATTCTTTCATAAGTTCTGTTCTAATGCAATACCCATGTAATTGCTTTCCTCGCCTCATTCCAACTGATGCATGTGCAGAAAGGATATTCAGGATGGTCACATGGTCTGGTTTAATCCCATCTATGTGCATCTGATGTAAAAGTTCAACAATTTTAACCCCTTGTCCAATCTGAGAATAAGCTGAAAGCATTGCGTTCCATGACACTACATCTCTATTATTGGTTTCTAGAAAGACTCTATATGCGTCTTGTGGTTCACCACACTTTCCATAGAAACTAATCAGAGCATTCCTCACATGCAAGTCAGTATGCATTTCTGGGCAACGGAGAACATAGCGATGAATTTTCTTTCCCTCCTTCAATCGAAGTAACTGTGCGCAAGTAGGAAGAATGCTGATAATAGTGACAGAATCAGGCTTGAACTGACTTGATAATAACTCATTAAAACAATTTATGGCCCACAAAAACTGACCATTTGTGGTGTAACCCACAACCATTGTGTTCCATGAAACCAAATCTCTTTTCTCCATCATTTGGAAAATATATTCAGCTTTCATCATATTCCCAACCCTTGAATAAAATGTCAATAGTGCATTACTTACATAAACATGAGTATCTAGAGACGCTCTCAATAGGTAGCAGTGTATCTGTCTTCCATGATCCCTATCCTGCAAGAGTCCATAGATGGGAAGAACGTTCACAATTGTTGCTGAATTAGGCATATACCCACGAAACACCATTGCAGAAAACAAGTTACGGGCCTCAACGTACTGGTTGTTCTCACATAAGCCGGCAATGGTTGCATTCCAGGATACCACATCTTTCTCCAATATCTCATCAAACAAATAGCACGCGTCCACACTTCTTCCAAACTTAGCATACATTGAAACCAAGGCGTTTCCCACAAGAGTCTTCGAAACCAACCCCATTCTTATAGCAAGTCCGTGAACGCATAAACCTGTCGTAAAGGATCCCATCTGTACACAGACAGGAAAAATTATCGCAAAAGTAATAACATTAGGCCTCTCCCTGCCAATAGTCATCAAGCAAAAGAACTCCAAGGAAGTTATATAACTCTTGCTGTGAACAAAGCCAGAAATCATGACATTCCAGGTTACAGAATCTCTATCAGACATCTCATCGAACAACTGGCGTGCATAACCAATACCACCTTGGGATCTCGCGTACATGTTAACAAGTGCGTTGGACACTAGCTTAGTGTGCCCGTATCCGCTTTTAACGATCGATGCATGAGATTTCCTGCCCAGTTCTAAAAAAGAAAGGAAAGAACACGCCTTCAGTATATCAAGGAAACTACATTCATCGGGCTGAAAGCCTTCTTCAACCATTCTGACGAAGAATTTGACCGTTGCTTCAAAATCTCCATTTACTGTGCACTTTCGAATAACAAAATTCCACGTCTCCTGATCGGCGGAATCGACTTCGTCGATCGCTTTCCAGAGAGGCCCACCTCTCGAGTCCGGAAGAACGGGCTTCTTCTGTATAAACCGGTCACTAGCGATACGATACGATAAATTTACATGGAATCGGTCGGGTTTGGGAGCCACGTGATTCGTGCATTCGGGATTAAAAGAACTGGCTGTGGCGGTAGAGATGGGTAGATTCAGACTACAAAAGGGACACGTAGAATCCCAACGATTCAAAGAGCGGAAGAATATGGAGAATCGGTTTGCAAGTGTACGTGTACCGGTCTGGAAACCGATACACATGGAGCTTTTGAAGACGCATGTAAAATGCCAGAACGCAAAATTAGGACGCTCTGGTTGGCCCGGCTTGGAAGGGTGCTTACTTTCAGGAGGAGGTGGAGAGAATTTTATGGCAAGCGTGAACAAGATCCACCTTCGAAACGCAAGCTGACGAGGATTGTGGCGGAGCCGGTAGAGACTGGGATTAAGTGTTGGCGGGCCCTGGGCCCAATAATTCTTTTAATTTTTTTCTTCATTATATTGTGTATATATTTAATTTTTTTTTAAGTAAACTGGGTCTGGGCCTGCCGCCTGCTCGGGTCTGACCCTGCATCGAGCCGGGCCAGGCCACCGGTAACTGGGATGTTGAGGTTCAAGTTTGAGCCCTTCAGACTGAGTCGAAAATATCCAAGTTAGCATCAACAAGAGGCTCAATTCCTGCTTCTCTTCTTAATCAAAAAAATGTCTTCATCCCACCCAACTATTGCACTGGATTTTGGCGTATCCATTTGCTTTGTGTTGCCTTAAGCTAGTCTCATGGTCATTATTTATTCTGAGCTGCAAACAGGATACCTTAGTTGAAAGATATACCTTAGGCCTATGCTAATCCCAAAGCAAGATAAAACTTTAGAGACATAAGCATATGGTTTACGGGTTTATTGCTGAAGATGGTTTCTTCTAATAAACGTTAAAAGTAATTCTTATGTTTGATGAAATTTGACGTTTGACCTGGTCTTTAATTGATCCTGCAGCCTCACCTGGTGTAATATCTGAAAATTTACCAAGTGAAAATTTTAGTTTTTTTACTATTGATTGTGAATAGAATAAAAATGAAATTTTTATGTGGCTATGGAAGCAATCAGGGGTGAATCTATGCCCATTGTGCCAAAAAATGTATTTTAGGCAAATCAAATACTTAAAAATGCATACTTGTTAAAGAATAAGGGCAGAAAAGAAATTATTCACCACGAAGAGAGGCAAATATATATATATATATATATATATATATATATATATATATATATATATATATATATATATATATATATATATATATATATAATTTATTTCTGATAGACT
>JAANDH010000708.1:48599-153573 GCA_011799765.1 Nymphaea thermarum
TATATATATATATATATATATATATATATATATATATATATATATATATATATATTTTGAATGGTGACTCTGGCTTTTCAAAGTTATCAGATTATCTAACTGAAATAGTTTGGTCCAACACGATGAGGAGTTAAAAGCAAAACAATAAAAAGGTGATGGACCTTTTTATCATATAATATTAATTCACTCATTTTCTCATTGTTTTTCTCTAAACCATTCATCTACTTTCTTATTGTTTTTTTCTAAACCATCTATCTACTTTAGATGTACAACCTTCTTTATCAGTTATTATGATTGTCTCTGGATGGCTAGAGTCATCATTTGCTTTCTGACTCTAGCCATCCAAAGACAATCATAAAAGTCATTAACATAAATTATGTTCTAGACAAGTTTAAATGTTTAATATTAATATATTAGTGTCATTTTCTTGAAAAAAAATTGTGTTATATATATATATATGTTAAATAAAATTTCATACATAAAACATATTACATATGGGAGTTGGATTTGGACCTAGGTCCAAGCCGGTCCACAAAAGGAATTATGTGCCTCGACTCGACACGACAAAAGGGGCTGAGTGAGGAGTCAAGGAGTTGGAGTCTTACCAAACAAAGCCGATCATCAGGTCTGACTGAAAGGGAGAGTGAATCCGAGTAACATGGCTTGGCACTATCCCTTTCCAGAGATGGTTGCTCATCCAGTATCGCGGATCCTTCTGCAGCAGTGCTGGAACCGGAGAACATGGCGGCAGGGCCGACCACCACCTTTTGAAAGAGGGATGGAGGCACTGCAGAACTGTAGTGGAGAAGATTGTTTCTGGGTAGTGGCTTCTAAAACTTCCAGTATTTTCACCGTTAGTATAGCAGATTTTTCTGAGCTCTTCTCCATCCCAAACAATATGGAATTCTGTCCTAGAGCTGAGGAACTCACCACTCTATTAGAAAGAAGAATGACTGACTTTTACACTAACTTTCAACTGGAAGAGAACAGTCTAGTGGTCTCCATTGGAGATGGGATTGCACGTGTTTATGGATTGGACGACGTTCAAGCCAGGGAAATGGTGGAATTTGCAGCGGTGTGAAAGGAATAGCATTGAATCTTGAGAATGAAAATGTACTTATTGCTGTCTTTGGTAGTGATACTGCTATTAAAGAAGGAGATCTTGTCAAGGGCACTAGCTCTATTGTGGATGTTCCTGTGGGAAAGGACAATTACACTTCTGCCGACCGATGGAGCCATGAGCGGTTCAATAATGAAACTTCTTCTTTCCACCACCTACCACGGAAACTTCCTCAGATGTTGAGCAAAGTTAGAAACGAAACTTAGTGGGCTTTCTATTTCTAAGGTTATCACGTCAAAGCACTTGCAAAGTTCACCGCAGGGCAAAGCACGCACTTGCAAAGTGAATCAACAATGCACTCACAACTTCAAATTGCTAAAGCTACTATTGAAAGGTAACTTGTAATTGGATCTACAACTTAGGATCCAAATCCAAAAACAAGGTGATAAGGATGGTGGAGTAAATGGAGTTTTCTTGCACTTCTCAAAAATTTTGAAAATTGTAAAAATGGTTAGTAATATGAAATAGTAAAAATTTTTAAGCATTCTTTGAAGATGATGATAGCAATTATGATGCTTAGAAATTCTCTACATGTAAGCTTATATAAAGGCACAAAGACTTGATTGAGGTAATGAGAAAGAAAGAGAGCATCACCAAAATAAAAAGCTCTTATTCCTCCTATGTAGCTTTTTCTCTCTCTTCTTCATATGCTAAAGAAAGCCCATTTATCTTATTGGTATTCCACATGCCTCTCCTTTGTGGTGTCATATTTCATTCTCAAACATCTTTACATAAAGATTTTTCTCTTCACTCTTCTATTGCTCCAACAAGTTTGTTATCAGAACTTCGTTTGAGTACGTAAGATGCCAAGCTAGCAATTTCAGTTTCAAGTTTTCTCAAAATCAAGTGCCAATATTTGATGGTGAAATTCATGAATTTTGGAGTTTCCAAATGAAGATCATGTCCATATCACAAGACCTTTGGGAGCTCAATCTTGAATTATATGAAGAACCCAATGACGATGCGACTTTGGCTTCATGGACTCCTGCAAAACAAAAAAAATCAAAGAAAGCAAGAAGAGAGACGCAAAAGCTCTCTTCATCCAACAAGATTAAGTAAATCATTCTTTTCTCATATTATGAACACTTTGAAATCAAATGAAGCATGGAACACATTGTTGATGAAAGAAAATGAAAATATGCAAACAATTTTCTCCCAGGTTGTTGAACTTATAAATCAGATTAAAAATTTTGGAAATGCTATTGAGATAAGAAGATTGTTGAAAAAGCTCCAAGGAGCTTAATGCCTAAGTATGATTATGTTGTTTTTATTATTGAAGAATCAAAAAGAATTATTTGATTGATTGTTTGATGAATTAACGGGTTCTTTAGAAGCACATGAAAAGTGCATGTCCAAGTCTAAGTCAAAGAATTTTGAACAAGCATTCAACCTAAGCTGAAAGTTTGAAGAAGAAAAAGGCTTTCAAAGGCTGCAGTATAGAAGATGTGAAAGAAACCAAAGACTATCAAGAGGACGAGAACGAGGACAATGTAAAAATAATTTCAACTCAAGGAATAACAAGCAAAATGACAAATCCAAATCATACTGCTGTGGGTGTAAAAAATGTGGACATAGGTCAAAAGGTTGCAGATCCAAATGCACACAGTGAAAAATTCCAAATCATGCACAAAGAGGTTGCCAGTTTCAAAACAAATGAAGCCAATTTTTTAAAAATTGATTAAGAAAATGATTTTCTATTTTTCTCATGTTCAGATTCACCTGATATTTGGTATCTATGCAATGGATACAACAACCATATAACAGGTGATCAAGATTGTTTCACTAAATTGGCTGAAAGCATTCGATCAAAGGTAAGGTTGGTATATGGAAATGTCAAGCACTTGAAGGCAAATGCGACATTGCAGTAAAAACAAAATCAAGTGACATTAAACTTGTTCATAATGTCCTTTATGTTCTTGGTTTGGCACAAAACATTTAAGTGTTAGTCAGCTGATACAGAAAGGTTATTCAGTTCATTTTAATGATGATGAATGCAAGATAGTTGACAAGAAAAGTCATCAAACCATAGCCAAAATGAAAATGGCTGAAATAAAAAAATTTCCCTAACAATGAATCTTTGTGAAAATAAAGCCCTTTATGTCCATAATTTAGATGTATCAAACTTTGATACTTGAGATTTCGTCATCTAAATTATAAAAGTTTGAACTTATTAAAGCAAAATAATATTGTCATAGGACTTCCATGTATATCTAAGGGTGGGCGTCGGGCCGGGTCCGGAATCACAATTTTCCCTCCCGCTCCCTCTCCCCTCCCCCTCTCCCTCACCGGCTCACCCTCTCCCTCTCCCTCTCCCTCTCCCTCTCCTTCCTCCTCTCCCTTCCCGTCTCCCTCTCCCTCTCCCTCTCCTTCCTCCTCTCCCTCTCCCTTCCCTGAAATTCTTCAACTTTGTTTTAAAGTCATTCGAACCCTAACCCTCATTACGATTTACACCCAACTTTCTCTCTCCTCAGGTGTTCCTTCCTCTCGTTCGGCCGACGGTGGGCGATTGCCTCCCCTGCTTCTTCAGCAACCCAAACCCAGCACGACGGGGGAGAAGAGATCGTCTTCCTCCTCGGGTTCCGACGCTAGGATTTCACACCGCCACCAACCGTCCGACCGACGCCTCCAACCGCCGCCTACCATTCTTCCTCAATCAAAACCAGAGAGGGAGAGAGAGAGCAGAGCTCCCTGCGTTTGGGTCTACCACGCCGCTACCGCTGCTTCCTTCTCTCCTCTCGTTTCTCATCTCTGCCCTCTGAGTCCTCTCCCTCTTCACTCGACGCCCCCTCCTCCTCTCCCTCTTCGCTCCCTCCTCCTCTCCCTCTTCCCATTCGAGCAAGGAGCGGGCCGGGCCCGGGCTTCCAGCCCGACGGGCCGACCCGGGCAGGGTCTTAGCGGGCCGGCCCGATGCCCACTCCTATGTATATTGTTATAGGACTTCCATGTATAATTGAAGCCACAAAATTTTGAAAAAACTATTCAAAATGAGATTTGAAAAACTGTAATGAACAAAAAAATTTTGCAATAGAAAAAAATCAAGCATGCAAAATGGTAGAAAAATCATTAAATAAAAATATTATTGGTTCAAAATGGATTTTCAAAACAAAATTCAATGAAGATTGGTCAATCTTGAAATACAATGCTCATGTAGTTGCAAAGGGTTATTTTCAAAAAAAATGGAGTAGATTTGGATGAAACATTTGCATATGTGGTGAGAATGAAAACCATAAGTACTGTTTTAGTCATTACTATGGAAATAAAAAAGTGCATGTTTTCCAACTTGATGTGAAATCATGCTTTTAAAATGAAAACCTTGAAGGGGAAGTTTACGTGGAACAGCCTCTTGGTGTTGAAAATAAAGGAAAAAGAAAAAGTCTACAGGCTAAAGAAGTCCTTGTATGGGTTAAAGCAAGACCCCAAGCTTGGAATATAAACATTGAAAGTTATTTCATACAAATTGGTTTCCAAAGGAGTCAAGTGAATCATCTTTGAATGCAAAGAAAGATGGTGAAGAAAACTCATTGGTTGTTTGTATATATGTAGATGGTTTGATATATCTTGGGACAAATACAAGAATGTTTGAAAATTTCAATAAAGCAATGATGAAAGAATATGAGATGACTGACCCCCGTAACATGAAATAATTTTTTTTAAAATTCAAGTCAAATAGGTAAATGGTGAAATTTTTATGGAAAAATATATGGATGACTTGTTTAAGAGGTTTGACATGTTAAATTGCAAGCCAGCAAACACTGCAATTGCAGTAAATGAAGAGCTTTTAAACAATGATGGTGCAAAGAAAGTTGATGCTTTCATGTATCACAATTTAGTAGGATTTTGATTTATTTCACAAATACTAGGCCAAATATTATGGATGCAGTGAATATCATCTCCAGATTTATGAATGAACCAAATAACTCCATCTTGCAGCAGTAAAAAGAATTTTAAAGTATCTCCAAGGCGCAAAGAAACTGGGAATTAAATGTATTGCAGAAAATAATTTTAACTTGCTTGGTTTTACTGATAGTGATTTGGTAGGTTTTGTTGATGATAGGAGAAGCACTTTAGGCTACGTGCTTTGCTTGAGAACAAAGGTGATTTCGTGATCTTTTAAGAAGCCAAATGCTATTGCATTATCACTTATGGAGGTAGAGTACATAGTAGTTACTAATGCAGTATATCAAGTAGTTTGGCAAGAAAAATACTTGGAGACCTTCAACAAAAACATGGAAGTTCAACCATTATCTATTGTGACAACAAATTTGCCATTGTTATGATAAAAAAATCCAGCTTTTCATGCACAATCACAACACAATGCAATTCGCCATCATTACATCAGAGAATTGGTTAAAAATAGAAATATCATGACAGAGTTCATCCCAAGCAAACATCAAATTACAAATATGTCTACCAAACCATTGCCAACGGAAATATTTGAACAATTTGTTAACAATTACAAATTCATGGGGGAGTGTTGAAAGATAATTTGTAATTGGATCTGCAACTTATGATCCACATCCAAAAACAAGGTTGTAAGGATAATGGAGTAAATGGTGGCCTCTTGCACTTTTGAAAAATTTTGACAATTGTAAAAGTACTTACTAATATGGATTTATAAATTTCTAAGCATTCCTTGAAGAAGGTGACAGTAATTAAATGATTAGAAATTTTCTAGCATGTAAGCCTATATAAAGGCATGAAGATTTGATTGAGGTAATGAGAAAAAAGGGAAGCATCACAAAAATAGAAAGATCTCACTCCCCCCACCATAGCTTTTTCCCTCTCTTCCTCATCTTCTAGGGTGCGTTTAAAGAAGACCCATTTAACTTTTGTTATTCCAAGAAAATTTCTTCTTGTGTTGCCATATTTCTTTCTCAAACATCTTTACATAAACATTTTGCATTTACTCTTTCGCTGCTCCAACATTTATATGCCCAATAGAGTTCATGAGAAATTCAAAGAGAGATTGAAAGGCCGAGAGAGGGATTAAAAAAGAGAATAGAGAGTGTAGAGAGAACGAGAGAAGGCTGTGGTGCTGCCATTGACAGTTCAAATGACAGTGGTGGTGGCAGCAACATTGATTGGCAGTTGTCAATAAAAGTATATAAATTGAATATTTTGATTGGGTTTTAGCATGTGTTGCAGATATGGCTGCTAACCTAATCAAATTATTATCATATTTGACTCTAGTAAATGGCATGCATAATGGTACCTGATCATATTGTGATTTTGGGGATAATATAGCTTCAATGTGATTATTCAGATTTGATTAGTACGATGATTGGTTTGAGTATGATTATGTATATAGATAATTGTTTAGGACAAGTGTGTCTTCAAACAATGCAAACGTCTTAAAACCACACTTGTATGAAACGGTTGTCTGCTGACCACGGATGGAGAGTACTCTCTACGATTGGGATTAATGGAAAAATTGAGATTGAAGTGCCTTTCCTTCTCTAGGTAATATCAGTTTTTTATTTTGAAAACAAACCCTATTGAAATCAAATTCAAAAATAATTAACTTGTTGCATAATGCATACACCTACGTAGTGAAACTTACTGTATACATAATAATATAATGTGAATGTCCAAAATTTTCATTTTAGCCAAATGACCATTTTACAGTTTTACTCCTCTCTATGTCAATTGTGGGGAATTTCAAACAAATTCGAAGATTAATTTCCAATATTTCAAAATTTCCAGAATCTTCAAAAGAACCTCAATTGATTCCAAAATCACCTTTAATACACATTTTAAACCAATTTCCAGAAATTTAGGAATAAAGTCGGATCATTTTCGAACGATCTCAAAGGTTTTGAAATCAAATTGAATGACTTTCAAACCAATTCCTAAGTTTTGAAAAGGGGCAAATTCATGCAAGTTTCAATCGAATTTTAAAGAAAGCTTTAAAGAGATTTTATACATAAATTACAACTTTATAGGTTTTAAAGTTTTAAAATTCCCGTTATCACCCCTATTTTCCTTTTCTTTTTGTTTCCATTATCTTTTTCTTGAAAGGCAGGAGTCTCTCGAACTGCACTGAGGTGTCCCTCTTCTTATGTCTTCCCTTTCCCATCTTTCTGCCTCTCCATATCTCTCCTTCTTCTCTCAGTTAGAATCTAAACAAGTGGTAAGAATCCTCATTCACCTTTCCACGTGTGGGGTGAGTAACTATTAATATTGACACACGTTACATATTACAGTTGTCCATGAGACACAAAATCGTAATAAGGATACACTTGCTATATACATTCAATAATTTAAAAGTGGAAATGAAAGATTTTAATGTAACTGCAGATGTTGCATCCCTATGATTACGTATTGCACAAGCTGGCTGTTGATTTATAGCTGGCTTTTCATTTGCAATGGCTGGACAATAATTCTTATCATAATTATTAACATACCCCCTTTGTGCAATCTAAAACGTTCTAATTGTTTTTGAATTGGTCATGGATTGCAACATTCAATGCTTTTGTTAAACCATCGGCTATCTATTCATTGGACTGAAGAAATTGAACCTCTATATGCCCTTCATGGTCTATGACAAAGTGGAAGTCGATTTCCACATGTTTGGTTCGAGTGTGAAAAACCGGATTGGTTTCCAAGAAAAGTTCTCCTATATTGTCGCACCAAAGTGTGGAAGCTTTGTTTGATCTAAAGCCGAATTTGTGTAATAAAGACTGATTCCAAAGCAATTGTGCAATGCCTCCAGCTAGTGACTTATATTTAGCCTCTATGCTAGATAGTGCCACAGTTCGTTGTTTTCTAGAGAACCATGAAATGGGGTTTCCTCCAAGGAATATCACATACCCTTTGGTCGAGTTCTGATCATCCAAACAACCTGCACAATCAGCATTAGCATAGGCTTGGAGAGTCAGCAGATTTGTGGTTGATTTAAAACATAAACCAGAGTTTAGTGTACCTTGAACATATCGTAAAATTCTTTTGACCGCTTTCCTATGATCAACGGTGGGCTGATGCATGTATTGGCTGACTTTATTGACTGAAAAAGAAAGATTTGGCCTAGTGAAGCACGCATATTGAAAGGCTCCAACAATGCTTCAGTAGAAAATCTCATTTTCATAAGGAATTCCATCCTTATGAAGCTTAAGTGTGGTGCTCATAGGTGTAGTCGATGCCTTTGCATTCTCCATATGGGTTTGTTTAAGGATATTGAGTAGGTAATCCCTTTGACTAAGATAAATGCAATCATTTTTGTTAAGGACCTCAATTCCTAAAAAATATGACAACTAACCCATATCTTTTATGGAAAAATGTTTTTTGAGCCTTTGAATCACCTTCAATATTACCTCGTTATATGTACATTTTGCTAAGGTGTTGTCGACATGGACAAGCGCAAAGGCTTTGCATCCTTGAGAAATGAATAAAGATGGATCCAAGGTGGGGATATGAAACCCAAGGTGTTGGAGAAATTGACTAAGGTGCATGTACCAGGCACGTAGCGCCTGTTTTAGGCCGTATAAGGCCTTCACAAGATGGCACATATGATTGGGGTGGTTGGGGTCTTCATAAACTTCCTCAGTTAGAAATCCATTTAAGAAAGCATTCTAAAAATCTAGTTAGTGAATGTCCCATTTGGACTGAGCGACTAACAAGAGAAACATGCGCACAAATGTGGGCTTAATAACTGGACTAAAAATTTCAATGAAATCAACTCTAGCTTTCTGAAGATAATCTTTAGCCACAAGCCGAGCTTTATGCCTAGAAATAGTGCCGTCATGATTGTATTTAAACTTGTAAACCCCCTTTGATCTACTAACATGAAAATTATCCTTCCGAGGTACTAGTTTCCATGTTTGATTTTGCTGCAGGGCATGAAATTATGTATCCATTGCTCCTTGCCATTCTTCATATTGAGAGGCCTCCTTGTAACTAACAGGTTCTTGGGCATTGAAGGTGGTTGGTGACTAGATGGTGAAAAAGGTTTTGAGTTTTAAGTGACCTATCATCGACTTGGTGATCATGGGGTGTGTGTGAGAAGGGGCTGATATTGATGGTGAGGGAGGTGTGGAGTCGTTGGAGCTGGAAGATGCTTGTTTGGTGGTGAAGGTTGAATGGGATGTGGCTGAGGTAATAGGACAGTAGATGGTGGTAAGGGAGTAACGGAACTGATAGGGTTGGTAGTAGGTGGTAAAGAATGTGAGGCGAGACCTTAAATTGGTGGTTCAGATAGACTAAAAAGTTCATTTGCTTTGATAGGATCAGTAGATGGTGGTGAGGGAGTGAATGAGCTAATAGGGTCATGACCTTGAAGTGATGGTTCAGGTGGGCTAAAAGTTCCATTTATCGAGTTTGGTTGTATTGAACCAATTTGGTTTGGTGCGTGGTTGATAGTAGATAGATTTGGACTTTGATTTTTAAGATGGTGGTGGTCTAAGCTTATCAAGGAAAGCCTCCACATATTGATATCGGCAAAGCTATGACTTCTATCATATTCTAGTCCTTGGAAACCAATTTTGCTCTCGTAAAAAAAACATGCCGACTAATATAAATCTTCTTTTCTTTTGATTCAAAACACATATACCCCTTGTGCTTGATGTCATATCCAATTAGAACACATGCCTTAGTCTTAAGTTCCAACTTATGTCTATTGTAATATGTTAACACATGATAACAAGTAGAACCAAAGTTCTAAAGAGAGAGTAATCTGGTCTATGTTTAAACAAAATTTCATATGGTGTTTGTTGGCTTCCATATTTTATGGATAGTCTTTATAATGAAAACTGTTGTTTGAAAAACATCTACCTAAAGTGAGATGACATTTTAGACAAGTTAAGCATACAAAGTCCCATTTCAACAACAAAGTTCTAAAGAGAGAGCGATCTGGTCTATGTTTAAACAAAATTTCCTATGGTGTCTATTGGCTTCCATGTTTTATGGGTAGTCTATTTATAATGAAAACTGTTATTCAAAAGGCATCTACCGAAAGTGAGATGGCATTTTAGACCAGTTAAGCATATAAAGTCTCATTTCCACAACATGCCTATGCTTCCTTTCAACTAGTTCATTTTGTTCAGGAATGTAAGGGCAAGAAAAACGATGGAAAATGCATGCTCAATCAAAAAAAATTCAAATTGAGCACTAATAAACTCTCTTCCATTACCTGGTTGGAGAATTTTAATTTTTTCTTGCAGTTGATTCTCAACAATAGATTTGAAATCAACAAATTGTTTGAACATATCTGACATATGCTTGAGAGGAAATAGCCAAACAAAACAAGAATAGTCATCTACCAAAAGCATATAATAATTAAAAATTTCCCTTGACTCACATGGAGATGGACCTCAGGGAGGAGCTCAAGAGGACGAGTCATCTTGTGCAAAGCTGATTTAAATGGCAACTTGAAAACTGAATAAAACCTTTACAACGAAGAATTTCTATCAACCTTGTATTTGTATATTCTAGGCGTTGGTGCTATAAGTCAAATGACACAGTTTGTTGACTTTTATCAGCGAGTAACACTTTGTTATCACCTCAATTTTTTCCAAAAAAACTGTATTTTATTTTCACCCAAACGAAATTTGCAGTTATTTGGAGTTAATTTTTAGATCCTAAGCCAAATCCTAAACCCAAAATGAATTTGCAACTATTTGATTCAAAATGAATTCAAAACTCAACTTTAGACTTGAGATTCAAATCCAAAATCCACCTCTCGGATTCGAATTAAATTCAAAACCCAAGTTTAGATCCAAATTAAGAAATTCAAACTCAAATTCCAAAGCCAAGATCCAAACGACAAAATTTAATGCAATTGAGCGCCGCATGCACACGCACAAACCTTTCCTTTTGTTTTATGTCTCATCCTCGCACAATTTTCGAGCTTAAACCAATCATTAGAACACATCGACGACCAATTGAACTCAATCCAGATTTAAAACGAGCCAGGAGTCACTCAAAACGAAGTCGACCCCCCATTTGTAACAAAAAGCATTTTTATACATGCTTAACAAATTGGTTTTATGCATTTTTATTAAAACATCCTATTCTATTATTTATTCTATTCTATTTTATTTTATTTTATTTTATTTTATTTAAAAAAAATTGATCGTGCAAGATATGGCGCTCACTCGTGCGATGAGCTTCACGCGATGGCGAGCACTCGTGCGCGTGCGTCACAACACAACGGCATTCATACAATATTTATGACAATCTTATAAACAAAAATGAGAAACTTAGATGTATGTGATGGTAGGAATGCTTTTAGATGAATGTTATGGTAGGAATGAATGATTTTCTTCTAATCATGTAGGATCAATGCATTCATATATTAACATTCACATGACATCATTTATGATCACAAGCACCTCTCTAAAAGAACTTAAGCAAGATGAGATAGAGCTTTAACTAGGTACTAAACAAATTAAAGCAAAACCTCAAACCTATTTAAGGTCTTAAGAGAACACTAAAGTAATTTCTAAAAGTGATTTCAAAGGTTTCCAATGATATTTATAAAGATTTCTCAATCCAAAATTTTTCAAATCAAAATGTTTTACACTCTCAAATGATTCTTCAAAACTTTCTCAAAATCTTGAAACATCAAATCTTCAATATTTTTCTCAAACACTACACCGCATTTAGAATGAAAATGATGTTTGAACCAAAATGAAATGCATCAAGAATAAACATAGCCCCTTGGATTGATTATCCCAGGTAAAGGTGTTGGGAACAGTCTATCCTCGTACCACAGGTGAGTTCATTTCTCTCTCATTTAAAATAAAACATTTTTCTCGAGCACTCTAAAAACCAAAATATTTTTGGGGATGCGAACAGATTGCTACCTGATGGGACCCGTCATCGTTTGGCTATGATTATCATTGATGTACTTCCACAAACTTAAACATCTTTGATATTGTCAATGATCAAGCATATTCCCTTCTTTGGCCTTGATCGCATCGGCATTTCATTGCTTAGTGTTTGTGTTTTCTCTCTTGCATTTAAGACTAATTGAGGCGGATCAATCATGTTCATCTAGATCTATCATCAAATACAACTCTCCTCAATTTAAAACTTATTGAAAACAATGTTTATTCTTCTTCTTATTTTAATCATCATCTTAAGAAACATTGCATTAGAAATTGCTGATTTTGCATGTTTGTTCATATTTCAAAAAATTTTCATACCTACTTGTCTCGGTCATTATGTTGTTAGGCTTGGTCTTAAGTAATAGCACAAGACTAAACCTTACAAATGGACCATATTTTGGGTGGGAGAGTCCTCTCATTAGTACCATGATTGATAACTTGTGGTATATTGACGAGTGTCCAAGAATAAGTGGATAAACGGTACCCTTAGTTCTCAAATGAATAAGTCTATGCTCATACTAAGCCTCTTAACTAAGGTATATTAGTATATCCTATATGCAGTAATCATAATTAATTAAACCAAACTCAATTTGAGGCTTAAGCTCCTTTTTCAAATATATGCATGCTAAATGTATATGACTTTAGAAAGTGCTAGATATTTATCATTGTACGATGAATGCATGTGTGTCTTCCATACACTTCTTTATCAATTCAATAATTTTACATTTCATCTTCCTCATTTAAAGCATTGTCTTCTTTGATCATCTCTATGTAGTTTTTAACATGACCAAGTCATAAACCCGTTGATTTTTCAAATTCTATCATTCGGCAAGTTCATTTTTTTAAATTACTTCAAAATCTATATTTTATCATACCTTGTTAATCCATATTTTATTCATTTGTCTAGACTTCTATTATTGAACATGATAGTCATCTATTGGCTCAATTACCAACTTTGCTTGATGGAGGTCATGCACTATTTTTCTCTCATTTATAATTAGCCAAATAATTTTCTAGCTTCAATACCATATTGTGTCTTTCCTCCTATTTTACTACTTCCATTATTTTATTGGGTCATCAATTATTCTAAGTTGAGTGTCATCCTTTCCTTTACTTAAGTATATTTTGATTTCAATCATCAAGACATGTGATTTTAACTTATTCATTTACCCATATTGCGTATATGTCTATATAAATCAAACATCATGTATTTATTCTATTTGCTTGAGATTTAATTATTCCAAAATTAAGATTCTTCACAAATAATAGATTGTTCTGTTTTCTTATGTTCTCAACTTGATATCTCGTTATGAGAATAACCATCTACTGATAATATTCTTATAACAAATTTCTTTCCTACAAGCTTTGTCTCAATTTTTTATCATAAAATTCTTTTATACCTAAGCTCGTACGCATGTTATACCTTTCACCTTCATTTTCCTATTACTGAAAAATATATCAATTTTGTTTATATACTTTTGACTATACCTTTTTTATTTTTTATTATTTCTTTCACCTCAGTCCCAACCAAGACATCAACTATCTAACTTTTACCCAATACATGGCACATTCTGTTTTAAATCAGATCATATCTCTTATCATTTATGGCAATTGCTAACACGGGATCATTTTTTTAATTATGAATATTTTGAGGTATTTTCTAAATTATTTTGTAACATGTATTTTTCTTTCACAAAATCATCATTGTCCATCAAGAAAAGGGTCATATCCCAATCAAATCAACTTAGTTGTTAAACTAAAGATTTGATCAAACACAATCTGACCTCTAGGTTTGAGGCATTCCAAAGCTAGGTCAACCATGTCACTAGACAAGAGAAACTCATGGAACAAACGCAACTTGGTTGTTTAGCCAAGCGCTTTTCAAAGAAAGCTCAACCCAAACGCTAGTTTGGAGCATTTTGCTAAGCAAGTTTAAAATCCAACCTTCGGTGAAAATAAAAACTTCACCATAAGGCACTCGATATGATAAGAAATCTTCTTACCACAACTAATGTAAGAGCAATAAGGTCTCATTCTCAGCTTCAACAAAGGTATTCGAGGTGATGAGGGTTCTTTCCTGGCATTGCTACTTATTATCGAGCAACTCATTCAGGAAATGGGTAAAACCTGAAATTATAGACAAAAGAACAACTCACGCAGATAAGGGGTTAAACCTATCATGCAAGCCAAGAGCAACCTATACAGATAAGGAGTTAAACCTGCAGTGCAATCCAAAGCAACCCACGCAAGTAAGGGGTTAAACTTGCAATGCAAGCCAAGGCAACTCATTCAAGGGGTTTAAACCAGAATTCAATTTCGGCAAACTCATGCAGGTAAGGGGTAAACCAGTAATATAAGTTCAAACAACTCATTCAGGTAAGGGGTTAAACTTGAACCATCACTCTGAACATGTTTCGTTTGAAAAATCGGGGATGCTTATCTTTGTCACTAAGCGCGGTTAGTGCGGGCTTAGTAACAAAGAGGGCATCAATTATCACCCCAATTTTTTTTAAAAGTCTGTATTTTATTTTCACCCAAACAAAATTCTCAGTTATTTGGATTTAAATTTTTAGACCCTAAGCCAAATCCTAGACCCAAAATAAATTTGCAACTATTCGATCCAAAATGAATTCAAAACTCAACTTTAGATGCGAGATTCAAATCCCAAATTCACCTCCCGGATTCAAATTAAATCCAAAACCTAAGTTTAGATCCAAATTGAGAAATTCAAACTCAAATTCCAAAACCGAGATCCACCTGACAAAATTTAATGCTATTGAGCACCGCATGTGCACGCATAAACCTTTCCTTTTGTTTTATGTTTCATCCTCGGACCAAAATTGTGTTTTCGAGCTTAAACCACTCATTAAAACATGTTCACGACCAATTCAAGTCAATTTGGACTTAAAACAAGCCCGAAGGCACTCAAGATGGAGTCAAACCCCATTTGTAACAAAAAGCATTCTTATACACATTCAAAAAATTGGTTTATGCCTTCCTATTAAAACATCCTTTTCCATTATTTATTCTATTTTATTTTAATTAAAAAATAAAAAAATCAATCGTGTGCACAATGGCGAAAACTCGTGTGCGCGCATCAGGCGACGTGCCAATGCCTGACACGTTGTCGTGCGACAGCATTGTCCGCATGGCCAATCTCGGCCGTGCACGCACCGGTGCAACCTCCCCTTTTTCTTAGCTTCAAATCACCCCTTGGGGGCGGTTTTAGCCTGGCTGGGTGGGCATTAGCCTTGCCCACACCCCAAAGGGTGTTTGTAGGGCTAATGGTCGATCCCACTTAGTTGAAGTCAATTTTAAAAAAATTAAAATTATTAAAAAATATTTGAAACTCGTATGAAAATATTGTTAAATTCAAAAAAAATCAAAGTTTGAATTTTGGCTCCAAAACTCTCTATAAATACCTCCACAATCCTCCTCTTAAGCATGAGCTAACCCTTGGAGAACCTCTAGTGCTCTCTCACTTGAAGATTTAGAGTTCCCCTTTGGCTCTTTTTCTCTATGTTCCTCTTCTTCTCTTCTTCTTCTCCAACTTTGGGAGCAAGCATCTTCAAGGTCCAACCCTTCAAGGGAGCACAAGAAGATCTTTTGGAGACATATCTTCATCACCTTAGAGGTTTGCCCAAAGGAACCCTAGGATCATCCTAAATAAGAGATTCATCTTTTAAATCATTCTCATTAGAGGCATGTAATCAATATCATGCTTCATTTCTTTTCTTTACTTTCTCCCTTCTTCATCTCCCCATGGCCATATAAGATAGCTTTCAAATCTCATCTTCGGAGTCAATAAGCTATTCTTGAGTACACCATAAGCCTGAAAAGGAGAAATAAAATTTTGTTTTAAGATTGAAACATGTTCTCTCTTTTCTTGAATGTTGCTTTGTTTTGAGATATAATTTATGCATAGTTGATTGATTTTTCCATTTATATATGAATGAACGGTAAGAATGAGTGTTTGGGTTGGGTTTTCTTCATTTTAGGAATATTTATATGAGTGTTTGGGTTGAGATTTGTCCAACCCAAGAAAGCCTTTTAGGAATATGTACATATTAATATGCATCTTCATGTTATATATGGATATCTTCAAGTCATTTTTTTTAGTTCAACTCTAATAAAGACATATATGTATATACATGTTGTATATATATATGTGCATATGATATTCTTTCTTTGTCATTCTCTCTCTATGGTCCAACATATTATTTTATGAATGTTTATATATATATATTTCTCTATCGCTTTTCTTCTAAAGTCTCTTTCTCGTTGAGTCAATATCCTCTTTATATAAACTTCCATATACGTATATGTATGATAGCATGTACATGTATATGTGCATTTCTCTTTCTCTCTCTCTTTTTAAGATCTTCTTTTTCCTCTCTATTTAAGTTAATACTTCATTTTATATTTATATATATATACATATATGTATATACATATAAAATACGTATAAAGATATACATCTCTCTCTCCTTTTAAATCTTTTATTTAGTGATCTTTAAAATCTCTTTTTTCTTTCTATGGGAGCATTTCAACTTCTCCATTCTTTTGGATATCTTTATCCAAAGATCTAAAGTTTTAATTTCTCATTTGTCGACTTCACCAAGACCAAAAAAATCACAACCTCATTCCATTCTCAAAAAACTTTTCCTTTTTCATAGCAATATTTACAATCTTATAAACAAAAATGATATGTATGTGATGGTATGAATGCTTTCAAATTAATGTTATGGTAGGAATGAATGATTTCTTTCTAATCATGTAGGATCAATGCATTCATACATCAACATTCACTTGACATCACTTATGATCGCAAACACCTCTCTGAAAAAACTTAACCAAGATGAGATAGAGCTCTAACTATGTAGTAACAGAATTAAAGCAAAACCTTAAACCTACTTAAAGTCTTAAGAGAACACCAAAGTGATTTTCAAAGGTTTCCAAATGACATTTGTAAAGATTTCTGAAACAAAATGTTTTACACTCTCAAATTATTTTCAAAACTTTATCAAAATCTTGAAATTTCAAGTCTTCAATATTTCAAACACTGCACCGCATTTAGACTCAAAGATGTTTAAGCCAAATTAAAATGCATCAAGAATAAACATAGCCCTTGGATTGGTTACCCCTGGTAAAGACGCCGGGAACAGTCGAACTTCGTACCGACAGGCGAATTCCATTCTCTCTCATTTAAAATAAAACCTTATTTTTCTATAGCACTCCGAAAACCAAATATTTTTGGAGATGCGAACACACTTGCTTACACAATGGCCTGATCTCATACAGACCTGCCTGTGTCCTCGATGCTTAAACCATTACTTCGCCTATCTGATGATCTTTCACGTAGAATCTAAAGGAAGTGAACTCAAATGTGCAATTGTTTTTTAAAGTAAATTGACTTACTAATAGTAAATTTTTTGTAATATGAGATGCAGGAAGAACTCAATTAAGTTTAAGATCAACCATTAAATTGAATAATCATATTCCCAAAGTAAGAAACTAGAATAAAGGAACCATTGCCTACGATTATACCTTTGCCTCCTGTTTTCATCCCCAAAAAAAATTTGGTTTTTGAAGTACTCCAAAAAAATAAGATTTTATTTTGAAAATGAGAGAGAAAGTGACTCACTTGTCAGTACGAGAATCGACCGTTCTCGATGCTTTTACCAGGGTAATCAATCCAAGGGCTATGTTTATCTTTGATGCATTTTGTTTTGGCTTAAACATCTTTTTCATTTTAAATGTGGTGTTGTGTTTGAAAAAATGTTGAATATTTGATGTTTCAAACTTTTGAAAAAGTTCTTGAAGAATCGCTTGAAAATGTAAAACATTTTGATTTGAGAAAAACTTGAATTAAGAAATCTTTACAAATGTTATTTGGAAACATTTCAAGATCATCTTTTGAAAATCACTTTGGTGTTCTCTTAAGACTTTAAGTAGGTTTGAAGTTTTGCTCTAATTTGGTTACTATCTAATTAGAGTTTCATCTCATCTTGCTTGAGTTCTTCTATATATGTGTTTGTGATCATTTATGATGTTAAAAATGCATTGATCATATATGATTAAAATGAGATCATTCATTCATACCATGACATTTATCAATAAACATTCTTACCACCATATACATCTAATATTTTTGTTTTTATAATTGTCATAAATATTTTTATAAAAAAATAAAAGCTTTTGAAGATGGAATGTGGTTGTAGACCATCAAGCATGAATCGAATATTAGGTCATTACTTGAGTTTGAGTCTTCGTGAAGTCAGTAAATATAAAAAATATCTTGGGAGAAAAATATTCTAGAGAATGAAAAAGATGAAAGACATGAATGTAGAGAAAAAAAGAGAGAAAGAGATTTTGAAAACTACAAAACAAAGGATTTAAAAAAGAGAAAGATACGCATATATATATATATATATATATATATATATATATATATATACGTATACAAAAGCTTGTGAAAAAAAAGTTTAAATCGAATAGAGAAAGAGAAGGAGATTTTAGAATAAGAGAGAGGGGTTTTAAAGAGAGAAAAAGATAAAATGAAACACGCATACATGTATTCATTTATATATGTATGTGCATAAGAATTTGAAAAAGAACATGCTAAACCATAAAGAGAGAAAAACAAAGAAGGGTACTTATGTACGTTCATGGGTATATAATATGTATACACGTATATGTCTTCATGAAAATAAAATCAAGAGATGATTTAATAATATCCGACTTTGACTTTTGTGTAGGTCGGAGAGGAATGTATGCTCATGCAAGAGTCTAGGCTAAGTTTCCAACATGAAAGAGGGTATTTGCTTTTGAAAATCTTTTGAAAAATATGATTTCAAATATTTGATGTGTGAACATAAAATCATGTTTATCACAAAAAAATATAGTTCACCCACCATTGGGTATGAAAGAAAATCAAATATTCATGAAATAAAAAGCAATGTAAGAAAACACTCATTGGAATCTCTAATCGGTGATTAAGAAATAAACTAGACATGAGAATAACATGAAAATGCATATTAACATGTACAAATTCGTGACGGGCTTTTTTGATTGGATAAGTCTTAACCTCAAAAATCAACATAAAAACAAAGAAATCTCAAACCAAACACTAGTTCTCACCGTGCATTTGCTCATTAATTAAAGGAAAAATAATCCACCATATATGGACATCATCTCAAGCATAACAAATAAATATTGCATCATAGCAAGCATATTTTTGAGGAATAAATGAAGAAATGGCATTTGTATCACCTTACTCATGCTCTCAGTGCACTCAAGACATATCTCTCGATTCCAGATAGGAAATCATTTGAGCTTTCATGCACGGCTATGAGGAGGTGGCAAGAGAAAATGAGAATAAAAATGAAAGAGTACATATCTCGAATATAGATGAGTTTGCTCATTTGAATGATCTTAGGATTACCTCAGGTGAAGCTCCAAGATGATGAAAATGTCCCTCCAAGAGATCTCCTTGTGCTCTCTTGAAGAGTTTGGGCTTGGTCAAGATTGCTCCCAAGGTTGGAGAAGAAGAAAAAAATGGAAAGATATAGCTAAGAAAAAATCAAAATCAAGTGAGGGTATTTATAGAGAATTTTGGAGCTAAATTTCAAATTTTGAATTCAAAAGGGAAGATTGCGGGGGTATTTATAGAGAGTTTTGGAGCCAAAATTCAAAATTTGAAATTCAAAGTTTGAAAATAAAAGGGTTGTTTAGTATAAAACTATTTTTTATTTAAAATGTATATAAAAATGTTTGTTGTCACAAATGGGTGGGCCGACTCGTTTTGAGTGACTCTGGGTTTGTTTTAAATCCGGATTGGGTTCAATTGGTCGTCAACGCATTCTAGCAAGCGATTTAGGCTCAAAAACGCATCTTGGCGCGAAAACAAAACATAAAACAAAGATGACCTAATTAGTATCTCTGTATGCCAATATAATACTATTAGCAGCATGCTATCTTTAAGGAAGGTTTACACAATGAAATCATATGTTTATTACAATAACTCTCCAAAATGCCCTCACGGGCATAGCATAACTGGTTGGTCTGGTGGGCCAATAAAAGTTTGGTAATCAATTTGATTCTTATAGGTGTTACTCTTCTGGAGTGTAAATGGTAGGTGTACAATTATCACGGGTGCTACTCTTATGGAAGCGGCTTCGGTTTCTTCAGGTTGCAGTTTGCAGAGAACTGCTACTCATTGCTATATATCTCTATGACAGTCATACAAGAAGGCTTGATGGGATCAGGGTTCTTTTGGTCATTGATGATTTCAAAGAAGAAATGGGTCTCCAAGGAAGGGAACTCAGCTGTCTCAAAGAAGTAGAGGAGGTTGTGGATCGAAAGAGAGAAGAAAGACCTCACCTGAAAGAAACAGAGAATCAAGGGGATGAACTGCAGCAGTTTTGACAGTCAGAGAGGCTTTGGAGGGTTATGCAACATAAGAAAAAGGAGAAAATACACTCCGGGCACGACATGGGAAGTGCTTCACCATCGTACAAGTGCACGCCTCACCTCAAGTGCGCCTCAATATAATGCCTTGAGGCGTTTTTATATATGGATCCGAGGCATATCCTTCATGCCTCGTGGCACATGCTTTCAATAAACAGTCCAGGATTGTAAAACCCCTCCAAACCCCAATTGATTCATCTTCTCCCTAGCTTTCTTCTCTCTTCCCTTTCTCGCTAGGTTGAGCCCCTTCTTGAGACCACCGTATCCTGTTTCTTCTCTTCCTCTTCTTGTTTCTTCCTATTGCTCTCTCTCTCTTGAAGGACGACGAGAAGAGTCAAAGTAAGGATAGGTCCCTGGTTGCAATGCAGAATTTCGTAAGGCAAATCTTCCTCATTTCAGAATGAAGACTTCCACTGAAATAAAATTTTTAACAGCATTCAAACACTATTGTTTAATTATGCTGCTGAAGGGCCGACCCTAAGGAAGGCAATGTTAATGTATTAGCTTTCCCATGGTGATGTAAATTGGTGAAGTCTAATCCGCTTAGAATTTAAGCCTTCTTTACATCATATTAAGTTCCTTCCAAGAGAAATTTACTTCTACCATTCGAGAATATGTGATCTTTTTGCAACAGTGCAGACCAAATCAACAAGCTCCGTATCATGAGATTCATGCACATCAAGTTTTGATGTGCAACTAATCATCTTGTTATTTCTGTATAAGCACACACGTTAATCAAGGCTTGTGTTTGTGACAAATTCATATTGAACAAGATAAGGGTGCACACACTCAAATGGTCTTAGGTTTGAATCCTGTGGTCACTATCACACTCCGATGTGTTACTCCCCTTGGCTGCAAATGGTAACATGCGTAACACCCGAGTTAGAAGATACATCCTAGGTTCACTCAGGTACGAAGGCCCAAGTAAACAATAAATTATTAAAAAAAAAAAAGATAAGGGTGCAAATATTCCTCAGCAGTATTTTAGAAAATGTGTGAACGAAGTGTAAGGCATCAACACATGATATTGAATAGTGGATTTTGACTTCTCAGCTAAAAGCCCAAAAATAGTGATGCCTATTCTTACTTTAACAAAGCAATCTGATTACTAACCACCCAAACTACAACCACCCCACCCTCGTTGCTAACATGTAGAAGGAGAAGAAAAACCTATCAAAGATCTTCTAGAAAAACTGGACTACGAAACCATTACAGGCACTACGTTACAATGCTCTAACGTGGCTCCCGAGGAGTAATAGCCAAACTTCTCTTTGGTGCACTACCAGTCAAAAAAACGAGGACCAGCACGTGAAATTAGCTCTTTCCCAGCATCCTTTCCCATAGAAACCATGTCTTCCATACTGTAAGGACCTCTTCTTGAAGTCTCAAGCACTGTGAATGTTGAAAACATCAGTAATCCAATAGAAGGAGGTGACTGTACCTCAGGTCAGCAACTTTTACCCCCAAAAAAATATATGTATATACCTCTAGTTCCATCCGGAGATGCTACTAGGCCTCTGAATAAACAATATCCATCCTTGTCACGGAATGCATAACCTGCTATTGGTGTGCGGCAAGATCCATCCAAGGTTTCTAGGAAGGCCCTTTCACATGCAACAGCTAATCTTGTTTCATTATCATTCAGAGAAGCTATGTAATTAGCCTGTATAAAAGGTGTAACGTAAGTGGCAGGAAAAAGTTCCAACCAACAGATTGTGAAATTGTGGAAACCAACTCTAAGGAATGAATATGCAGTGCATATTGTTGTACATGGTATTGCAGATTGTATGATACATTATGCTACACAAAATACCTATGGAGGAAAATGAAGGACTAAGTCACACGAGTACGTGTGATCTGCACAAGCACCTGTGCCGGTATGCGGGTGCAGCAACATGGGGTATATGAGTACGGCTGTATTTTAAAACCTAAAGAAATTATATTTTAAAACTTAATTTTTGTTTTAATTTTTAAAAATTGTTCCCATACAAAGATGAAATTGCTGCAACAATTTTCAAAGATTGTTTTCTAGTTCTGAAACCCTTAATTAAGTCATGATATTGTTAACATGAGAAGACTGTACATTAAGGAAAACAAAATGATGTATCTTCTCACTATTACACATACCATTTTATCAGCGTTGCTTCTGCAGGCAATTCCGATAGCACCCTGAGCAATTGCTGGGAGCATTTCATCTAGTGAAAGAATAGAGGTAATATTATCAGTCATGGAAAGCCGTTTTAGTCCAGCCAATGCCAACAATGTGGCATGGACCTCTCCTTCATTCAACTTTTTCAATCGAGTTTGGACATTGCCTCTGAAATTTACTACCTGAAAAATATAGTTCAATAAAGTCAAGCCCACCAAAATTTTAACTGAAAAAGAACATAAATAATGCCAAGATTAGCTTAGCTAAGCCACTTTTCAAAAAACATTCTGCAACTAAATTATGTGAACAATGAATCACAAGTACTACAATAGCATCATAATAGTTGACACTTAAGTGACAGAAAGTTTTAGTTGCTAGAAAGAGTCAGCATTGCTTCTAACACATAAATGTGATGGAAATTGGGGGAACAAAGGTGGCCTTCAGTTGTAATTATTGCAATTCCTTACATCTGAAATTTCTTGTTACTTTATCAGACACTCAGAGATGGTATTTTTATATCATGATAGTTGATAACTGTCCTGTTTTTCTTAATGGTACTTGTAATAGAAGTTTGTACGTACGTTTGTCAAGTCCATTTGCATCCTAAAGACATGGATCTTAAAAAGTTTTTATTTTTGAAAATTATATGTTAGCTTAAAAAAATATGCGTTGCATAGTCTAGTAATCAAGATTGATACCCTAAAACTGGAGAAGTCAATTATACACTTGACCAATACTATCGCTAACCACAACAATGTTCATAAATAGTTCAAAAGTTACTCATAACATATAGAAACAATTTCAGGTTCCTGATGGAGTCCCAAATCCAAGGTTCTCTAATATCGGCAGAAAATACAACATACGGCTCCCACTATACCAGGCTGATCATTCAATCAGGCACAACGGGGTCTTTGCTCCACCAACCACAGTGAGCATGGTTGTTCAAGTTAAATTTCAAATGACAACAAAATTCCTGGGATTTTATCCTGTATTCTCAGAAAATATCATCTTAAGTTCTCAACAAATAAGCCAGTTGAAACATTCGAGCAGCCTAGCAGGTAAAGGGGTCCTCAACAATGTAGCATGCCTATTGACTTCTCTCATGTATCCAAAATACTTCTCACTTAGATGTCAAGGGACTTCGAATAATCAATTTGGTTGCACCATTCCCGAATATGTCAACTACATTTGAAAACAAAGAGGGTTAGCAAAAAAGGGGGCCAGTGCAGTGTGTGTGTGAGGGGGAAAACACATTTAGGCAACTCTTACATAAGCCAGAACAAGGGCTGCGGTTGATCCAGGCCTGTGCAAACCTCACTCACTAAACAGCTAGGCCCAGGCTCAACCAGAGCTGCAGCTGTGCTGGACCACCAGGTTCAAGCTCGGTCCAGAATGCATTGTCAGGTAGGCCAACCCATCCCAACATATTAAAAAGATACTACAATGAATAAACAGGCAGTATTGCCTTGGTAATGTCAAAACCAACAACACTTTTATGAGTTTAAACAATTAGAAACTTCCTAAAAATGCATACATTACATGTTAAGATGTCTGGGATCTGGATTCAGTTCTGACTGTTGCAGCGGTGAAGAAAGTCGTGAAAAGAGCGAGAGAGAGAGAGAGAGGCTGTCGTGAGATCAAAACCAAAGTATTCAATCTATTACGATAACCCTAATCTCCCTTATATAAGAGATTAGGGTAGAAGGGGGATTTACAAAATAAATCAATGAGAAATAAGGAAAATATTAAAGAGATCTTATAACTCTTTAATATTACAAAGAACCTCCTAAAACATAAAACTTTTCTTATTCAACACTCCCCCTCAAGCTGGAGCATACATATTAAACATGTTCAGCTTGTCACAACATCTAGAGAAATCACTGATAGGAAGAGCTTTGGTGAAGATATCTGCAGCTTGATCTTCTGAAGGAACATGAACAGTAGCAATGGTTCCTGCTTGAACGAGGTCCCGAATGTAATGGCAGTCCACTTCAATATGTTTAGTTCTTTCATGGAAGACTGGATTATTTGCAATATGCGTGGCTGCTTGATTGTCACAATACATCTTCATGGGAAGAGGAATTGACACACTTAGGCTGGATAGCATGGATCTAGCCCATGTCATTTCTGCTGTTGTTTGAGCCATAGCTCTGTATTCGGATTCTGCACTAGATCTTGACACCACGCCTTGTTTTTTGCTTCTCCACGATATGAGATTGCCTCCCACAAATACACAAAATCCTGTGGTAGATTTTTTGTCCTCTACTGAACCAGCATAATCAGCATCACTATAGGCTTCCACTTCCAGAGTCTTGCCTTTTGTGAACAAAAGGCCTTTGCCAGGAGAAGATTTCAGATATTTAACCACCATCAAGGCAGCATCCCAATGGACTTTTCTTGGTTTCTCCATAAATTGACTTAGTTTTCCCACTGCAAAACTAATGTCTGGTCTTGTCACGGTAACATAGAGAAGTTTTCCAATAAGAGATCTGTAAGATCTAGAATCCACTAGTTCTGTTTGGTCATCATAAAGATGTATACGTGGATTCATAGGTAAATTAGCCGGTTTAGCTCCTAGCATCCCTGTGTCCTGCAATAAATCAAGAACATACTTCCTCTGAGAGAGAACAACACCCTCCTTATTTCGAGCAACTTCTATTCCCAAGAAGTACCGTAGAGGACCAAGATCTTTCGTCACAAAGTGTTTTTGAAGAAACAGCTTTGCATCAGAAATTTCCTGATCAGAATCACCCGTCAGGATAATATCATCAACATAGACCACGAGAACAGTTATACCTCTGGAAGCCTTCTTAATAAACAAAGAATGATCAAGAGGAGATCTGACAAAGCCACACTGTGAGACTACCTCGGNTACCTCGGAAAACTTGTGAAACCACGCACGAGGACTCTGTTTGAGTCCATAGATAGCTTTCTTCAGCTTGCACACTTTTCCACACTCCCCCTGTCTTTCAAATCCCGGTGGTTGTTGCATATAGACAGTCTCATCAAGATCACCATACAGAAAGGCGTTTTTGACATCCAGTTGATACATGTGCCAATCATGGTGGACAGCCACAGAAATAATAAGACGAATGGTTCCCAACCGAGCAACTGGAGAGAAGGTCTCAAAGAAATCCACACCATAGGTCTGCGTGTAGCCCTTAGCAACCAATCGAGCTTTGTATCGTTCCAAAGAACCATCAGAATTATACTTAACTGTGAATACCCACTTTGAGCCAACAATATCACATCGAGGTGGAGGGTCAACAAGTTCCCAAGTCCCCCTCTGCACTAGGGCATCCATCTCATCTTGCATAGCCCGTCTCCATTGGGTGTCTAATAAAGCCTGCTGGTGACATGTAGGAACTGTATGAGTGGCCAAAGCATGAATGAATTGTTGCATATTTTTACCAACCCCATCGGTAGAAACAAAATGAGATATAGGATGTAAAGTACATTGCCGCCTGCCTTTGCGAAGAGCAATAGGTAAGTCTTGACAAGGATCAGAAAGAGTAGGGCTATGCACTTCAGGTGTACTTACCTCCTGAGAAACGGTTGGCAAAGGATTATGAGAGGGTTCCTGTCGACGTGTATAGACCAGCGGTGGATCACGAAACTTGGACACAACAGACGGAGGAGATTCACAAGGAAACGACTCCAAAGGAATAGGAGGAATAGGTAGTGGGTTTGGAGACTGTGGCATCTCAGTAGATATAGAAGTGAGGCTATAATAAGGTTGAGACTCAAAGAATGTGACATCCGCACTGACATACTCTTTTCGAGTCAAGGGATCAAAGCATTTGTAGCCTTTATGGTTTCTGGAGTAGCCAATGAAAATACATTTAATGGCTTGGGCCCCCAATTTGTCACGTGTGGGTCCAAGAATGTGAACAAAGCATGTGCAACCAAATACTTTGGAAGCTACTGGAAACAAGGGTCTTTGTGGGTGCACAAGTTTAATTGGGATCTGGTTATCAATGGGGGATGAGGGTAAACGATTGGTCAAGTAGCAAGTAGTAAGAATAGCATCTCCCCAAAAATATGCAGGTAGATTAGTATGAAGCATAAGGGAACGAGCCACATTTAAAAGTTGGCGATGTTTGCGCTCAACTATTCCATTTTGCTGAGACGTATGGGGACATGTAAACTGAGGTGCAATGCCATTATCTGAGTAAAACTTCATTAAGGTAGATGCCTTGAACTCAAGAGCATTATCAGTGCGAATGTTTTTAACAAGAATACCAAACTGGGTCTTTATTTCAATAATAAGATTTTTGAGAATACATACGACTTCAGACCTTTCCTTCAAGAGGAAAACCCAAGTGACTCGAGAATAATCATCTACAATGACAAGAAAATAACGAAATCTTGACCTACTAGCAACTCTGCTAGGACCCCACACACCAACATGAAGAAGATCAAATAGTCCACAACTAGACGGACTAAGACTCGATGAATAACTACTACGAGTGTGTTTGCCAAGTTGACAGGCTTCACACTGGAAAGACTCTGGTAATGAAAGATGTGGAAGAAGATGACGGAGCTTGGAGACAGATGGATGACCAAGTCTGAGATGCCACTGGAAAGAGGGAGACAACGATGTGGTCGATGATGCTGCAATACCCACGGGGTCCGACAGGAAGTAGATGCCCCCTTTCTCATAGCCTCCACCAATCGTCTTCCCAGTTTGCAAGTCCTGAAATGAACATAAACCAAAGTCAAACGTAACGCGACAATGTAAATCATTAATCAATTGTCCAACAGATAACAAATTTGTGGGAAACTTAGGAGCATATAACACATTGGGAATAGTCATAGATTGAGAAATCTCGATATCTCCATATCCCATAATGGGTGACCATCTACCATCTGCAAGTCTCACATGACGTATCTGAGGTAATGAGTGTAGTACAGTAAACATGGAAGGCTTACTACAAAAGTGCCTCGATGCCCCTGAATCAATAATCCAAGTAGTACCTGTATCGTGTGAGATAGTGTCAACAGACATAGCACTGTCAGTCATAACTGTGGAGGCCGATGGCTGCATAGATCTGTGTGCTAGGAAGTCCTCATACTCTGACTTATTGATACTCACAGTCACTGTCTCAGGCTGGGAAGAAGATAAAGACTCATCTACTACTGATGACGCTGCCTGGGCCGCTCCAATGGAAGACTGTAAAGGGTTCTTCCCAGGATTTGATGTAACATTTCTGCCTAAGGATGGCGCTGCAGTGGGACGACCATGTTTATCCCAACATCTGTCTTCCAAATGACCTATTTTTCCACAATAAGTGCATTGAAATCTCCCTCGACCTCCTCCTGACGCACGACCCATGCCTCTTCCCCTGAATAAACTGCGTCCACGTCCTCCTGCAGCTGCCAAGGCAGAGGCATGGATATCACTGGAAGGTGAAGAAAGAGTCACCGCAAGACGACTAAGCCTGTTGTAGGCATCAGCTAGATCAGGGATTTCTGCTCCAGTCAACATCTGAGCCTTAGCTACTGCATATTCAGAGGAGAGACCCTGTAGGAATTTTGCAACCATAGACTGTTCACCATGGGTCTTATAACATGTTGGACATGGAGGACGTAATGCTTTAAGTCGCTCAGAGATGGACTTAAGGGAAGCAAAGTATTGAGCAAGGCTTTGGTCACCCTGTTGCAGATTAAGTAGTTCCTCCTCTACCTGCAAAATTTTGCTAACATTCCTATCATTCGAGTAAGTCTGTTTCAAGAAATCCCACATTTGCTTAGCCGAGGTGTAGTATGCAATAGTTGATGCAATTTGGGGTTGCACACTATTCATGATCCATGACATGACAATATTATTATCTCCCTTCCAAGAAACATATTTTCCACTCTTTTCAACAGGTTCGTTTTCTTCTATAACATGCTCCTTCTGATGTCCAATCACAGACATCATAAACACACGAGACCAAATCTCATAGTTAGATCCATCTAACTTTACAGTAGAACCATACGAAAATGGGTTTCCTCCACTTTTAACCTCATGAGAAAATTCGGATTTATTAATTTCAGCCATTGCAAGGCTGCCCACAAGTAATCACCCACCAAACAAGCCAAAAAAATATATATAAATCAATAGAGGCTGTGGCTTATCAACAATAGCTTATGTCCAACACCAACACCACACGGCAACGTTAGATGCAAACCACTATTCCAAACAATAGACTGTTGTTCTACAGTCCCACGATAAAGAAGTTTCAGCAGAACAACCAAAAGCACCAGCAAAACACATAGAAGACTGCTGTCCAAGAACCCCACGATAGAGAAAAAATTCAGAAATCTGACGACAAAAGAAAACCACACTGCTTGTAATGGCTTTAGCAACCAACAACCTTTCTTTTATGCATCTAACGCTGCTGTACCACAGTTTTATTGCCTACGAATCATGAATATTAATGACAACCTTCAACATAAATTATCGCAGACTCCCACTCAGCTGCGAAAGAAAATATGTATGTAGATACCCATAGCTGGAGTCTATTCACGCAGATTTCATAGCGTGAATAGACTCCTCCACACGGGTCAGCTGCTGGAAAACAGTCAGCTCAACCCTGTCGTGTCTAGTAGGAGAAGGAAGGAAGAGAAGAGAAGGGGACGGTGAAAGAAATAGCCTGAATCACGTCGCCAGCCCGAACGTCGTCAGCCTGAAGTTCTGAATCACGTCGCCAGCCTCAACGTCGTTAGCTGTCTTCACGTCCCTGCTGATTCACGCCTGCTCTGCTGAATCACGTCGCCAGCCCTAACGTCGTCTGCCTGAAGTTGGGTTGATTCACGTCGCCAGCCTCAACGTTGTTAGCTGTCTTCACGTCCCAGCTCTGATACCATGTTGCAGCGGTGAAGAAAGTCGTGAAAAGAGCGAGAGAGAGAGAGAGAGAGAGGCTGTCGTGAGATCAAAACCAAAGTATTCAATCTATTACGATAACCCTAATCTCCCTTATATAAGAGATTAGGGTAGAAGGGGGATTTACAAAATAAATCAATGAGAAATAAGGAAAATATTAAAGAGATCTTATAACTCTTTAATATTACAAAGAACCTCCTAAAACATAAAACTTTTCTTATTCAACACTGACCTAGTCCTACACCTGGTATATATTATGTGCATTAGATGCACAGATATAACCAAAACTGTCTTTATAATTGGAGCCATTATTGTCTCATTAACCTCCATATAATTGAATGTAACTAGGTCACCCCTCCATTCTCGAGTAGTGACTCTTGTGCGCCTCTTCTTCCTGCTCAACACTTCTCAAACATATATTGTGGCAGCTGATCTTCCTAAATTTAGTATGGTATCAGAGCCAGGCAATATGTGAAGGTTGTGATTTCTCTGGTATGCCCAAGGAAACCCGCAATTGATTTTGAATCAAGAAAAATTCTTCCTTCTGTCCAAGGTTTTTCCTCATTCTTCTTCTGAGCTTGGCTGCAGCAAATACACTCTTTTGCTGATTGGTTTCACAAATACTAAGTTGCCTACTATATTCCCTCATTGATCACTCATGTCAATTGTCATTGGGTTTTTGAAACCCTAAATTATTTGGTTTTATCTCTTCAAATCTAGCATCAGTTTTGTAAACCCTAAATTGTCAATTCACAAAGCCCAAAACCCCAACACTGATTTGTTCTTTTTCCATTCTCCAATTGCATAAGTCATTAGTAAAGGACATTCAGTCAAAGAACTACTGTTCTTTTTCTCCTCCATTTATCTGAAATCTGATCAGAGTATATCCTTTTGTTCCTCATTGTTTTCATGGGAAGAATTCTGTTGTGATTTGATTTGGCTTTATATTGAACTTCAGGATATCATCCTTGAGGATCCAGAAGTTTGTAACAGTTTTAGATAATCGAAGCACAAGATTTTGACTAATTTTCTCAAGGGTGAGATTTTATTTTAAAAGCCAAAGAAAAAAAAGGGAAAGAAAGAGAATCAACCCCTCATTAAAGACTGCACCCACTGGTCTTCATTGTCCTTGCATACTGAAATCTCTCTTTCGTACCAAAACCTTTATTTTTCTTTCTTAGATCTCAATTTCAAAAAAATGGATTTTCCTTCTTCTCAATTGTGTCTTATTAAGTTATTCCATATCTTCTGATCAAACTATGAAAAACTTAACCACACTTTCTTACTTGGCAAAGAAAAACCATTCATTAGGAGTTAAGATCTTTCTAGGCATTTGGATGAATCAGATATGAACAACGACGATTTTATATCTCAAGCAAACAATAACATTTCCATCATGCCTCAAGGTGAAAAGCAGGTTCCCTCTCCTCAGTTTTTTCATTTGATTTTCTTTACTAAAAAGAGGATTAAACCTGACTCGCTATTAATGTTAGGCAGATGCAAGTTAGATTTAGGGTCTGTGGCTGACTGCAATGGACGTGCACTGACCATGTCATGCACTGTACGAGTGCTGCATCTGTGCCACAAGTGCTGGTGCAGAAATGACGTCTTCATATGACATAGATTACACTTAGATATAGATCATCGAACATAGATTTGAGTTTTTTGGTTTATTCCAAACCTTACATGTGATTATGGTAGTGAGTACTCTGATCTTATTGACATATAACATAGACACGGAGTCTCTTACCTACATACACTACAAGAGCATGGTACAGATGAACAAAAGAACCGCATATTGTTGAGAGAGCAACTAAGTCCATGGGTGCAGGTATGGGAGTGATGAGATCACTAGTACCAAAGTTTGGGACTATGGGTTTGGACACAACAATTTGAAAAATGTAGGTAGAGAGATACGGCAGGGTATACATACATACTTAGTTGCTTATGGATACATACACTTGTTCAGTTGTAAACTTCAGATGAAGTGATGAACTACACTTGTTCAATAGTCACACAAAGCATCTAAAAATGGGACAAACTTAGTGGCTTATAGAGATTAACATATGAAAAATGAAACTACAAAGAAATCTTATTTTCCCAGCTCAGCATAAGCTCATTTTGCACCACATGGAACTAATATGGATCATTAGAATATAATAAAACAATGCACAGGATGTTAGACATAATTATCAAAGCAGCAAAACACATGTATGAGACCAACTTTAATCTCACATCCAACTCGTATAACATCTATAAGCCAGTTGGTACCATACCTTATGACGTGAATGTTGCACTAGTTATGAACCAACCTAAAGTTTAGCTCAATAAGGAACCTATCACTGAAGAAGCACTTGGAATCAAAAGACTCCAAGAGTATCATAGCTGCAAGTACAGATATGACCATACCAAATGATTGGCTTACCTTGAGTGATGGATATCTGTAAAGTATTTGAGACTGTCTTCTTAGTGAAGCACTGCCAACAACACTTCCAGCTGGAAGCTCTGCCAAAGAGGCTGCAGTTGGAGAAATAAATGCATCTCGAACATCCTCACGTGGGAGATTGCAGGGCAAAATTATCCCATCAGGAAAATAAGTGGGGACATCCTTCATTGAATGGACAGCAATATCAATTCGACCGTCTAACAGTGCTTCATCTATCTCTTTAGTAAAAAGACCTTTGCCACCAATGTCTGCTAAAGGTTGATTCAATATTTTATCGCCAGTTGTTTTTATAATTATTATTTCAATTGCACCATCTTCTGCTAGTTCTGGATGAGTAGCCTTGAGTTTGTCGCGTGTCTCATATGCCTGTGCAAGTGCCAATGGACTGTCCTACAAAGCACCATTTAAAACATCATCCAACAAACAATTACATGAACCAACTGCATGACAAATAAAAAAGTAAAAACATGTTTTCCAATCCATAAATTCATTGCAGTAAATACATCATGGTGCATAATACAATTTCCTGATATTAAAAAAAATGACAATGCATTAAATAATGATGGTTCTAATCTCATTCATCCATGTTCAAATATATGGAAGTGCAAAGACAAAAACTAGCCAGATTGTGTGCACTTCTTAGAGGAAAAGCTGCCACAATCTTGGAATATTAACCAAGGAGAAATGACATACAAAATAGCACTCAGGCTACACACAATATAGGATAAAACTTGCTCATTTATAAACAAAGCATTGAGAAAGAGAAAAAAAAAGGAAGAACTAGCTGTTGGACTAGTTCCAACAGCTAGAAAGTAGCTGTTGGAACTAGTCCAACAGCTAGTTCATCTGCAGCTGAACAGCAGCTCAGCTTATCAGGAAAAAAAATAAAAGGTACAAAAAAGGAAAAATAAAAAGATAAACTTATGTAATATATATATATATATATATATATATATATATATATATATATATATATATATATATATATATATATATATATATATATATATATATATATATACATATATAGGACTGGATGTCCAGAATTACTGCTTTCCCTTCGTAAGGATTGTTCCTGACCTGATATAAAGAGTATCTTCTGCCCAAAAACTTTCAGGAACATGCTTAGAAACAAGAATGGCTCTTTTAGTTTTAATTATGTACTCTTTTCTGAAATCACTTCTAAGAACTTTTATTTTGCTACTACATTGAGTTTTGATCATGCCAACAATAAAAAATTTTCCATTTGTGCATCAAAAAGTAAATCTGAACATATCTAGAGAAGTTATGAACAAATACTGCATAATAAAAAAAACCACATTTAGACATTCTGAAACAGATCTTTATATATCCAAATGCACTAAATTCAAGAGGAGCTTGGGAAGTACATAGTTGGAAAACCCAGGAATTGGACCCGGATCATTTGACAACCTGGTCACTAGGCCATCAAGTTGACTCGATGACTCGACCAAGTCATGTCACAAACCACCAAAATGTAATCTAGAATACTTGCAATGAACTAACAATATGCAAATGTCATCTATTTCGTATCCGAAAGCTTGAGAACAAGTATATAGAGTGCTAAATCCCATTAATGAACATGAGAGGTTACGGCATTGAGAGAAACCAACAGAGAACAAGATCAGTTGTGCTATTTGCAACTATATAAATGGATTGCTGCTACTTGCAACTATAAGAAGGACTGGGAAAGTCCCAAGCTGAACACCCCCATTTCAAACTAATGAGAATAAAAACAAATCTCAAATACAAAAAACCAAAGAGCAGGAGGAAGGGAAGGGGGGAGAGAGAGTCCCCAAAGTCATTGGAGACCAAAATCTCCAACAAGAATAAAAGAAAAAGAGACAAAGAGAGAGGTAGAGAGAAAAAGAGAGAGAATTTCGATGACCCATCCATGGGGAGGACTCTAGATAGAGAGAGAGAGAGAGTCGTCTGAAATGTCGCCATCATAAGATTGGGCACCAGGCCAGTACCCATTGGGTACTTCGGTACTCGGTGCGGTTCTGGTCGGGTCCGGAACACCATTTTCGACCTCGAGCAGGGTATCAGAGGCTGATACCCGCCTCTCTTTCCTTCCTTCTCCTCCCACCTATCACTCCTTCCCTCCCTGGCTCCCCACTTTTTTTTCTCCTTCTACCTCTCTCTCTCATCCCCCCTTCTCTCTTCTTTCTCTCTCTAATTTCATCTCTCAATGACATTGGACCGATCGTCAGTGCCAAGTTGATGTCAAGGACAATCGGACAGGTACCTTCCCCCTTTCCTTCTCTCTCTCTCGCCCCCCCTCAACGCCGGGGCATTTTTGTTTCAAAAACCCCTGATCCAAGCATGGAGAGTTTCTATTTAGAAACCCCTAATCAGGCGTCATCGAGTTTTCACTTTTCTGGCAAACCCCTATCCTTGCACTAGAGGTTTCTCAGTTTCCTCTTTTTTTCTTTTTTACATCACTATCAGGCGGGACCGGTGCTTGGGCTGCACCAGCCTGGCCCAGCCCAATGAGTTACCGATCCCGCCACATGCTACTAGCGAGGGTCAGTTGGGTGGCCTTTTTCCGGCGCTATCAAGTTCGAGCTGACCCAGCCTCGCCAACGCCCAGCCCTAGCCTATGACACCGCTAGCACCAATTTCCTACAATTCACAGACCTATGCTATCAAACCCTCATCCTTAGTCGACACAGAGAATCACAAATGAGGGTTTGAGAGGGAAATAAACATTGTTTATACGTATGAATCATTTGTATATGCATAAAACAGAGTGGAAATAACACGATGATGTGTTATAACACGATGATGTGTTTCACAATGCATTGCCAAAAAATCGGCTTAAGGGCTAAAGCAAATTCAGCCAATCTAGCTTTGATTTGGCAAGCCAACTACAACAAGAAATTAGAATGGTTCACAATGATTCTTTTGCAAATCATGGTTACATGGGTCGAGGCCTCGACCACAACCCACCTTCAGCCTGCCCTGAGTTGACTCGCGTGTTTCCCGAGTTGGCTTGTGGGATCCCAAGTCGGTTCAACCATTTAATGAGTTGGCTCACAGGATTCGCCAAATGCAGTGACATAATAGTTCTATTAAGGATTACATTTTTGCTTTTATACAATCATTACAAACAAATCTTTTGTTACTTAGTTCTTTCAAAAATGGGATACAAGATATTTTCCCAAAACTTGTATATCCCAACCATTGATGCCAAACATTCACATAATCTTTCTTGACAAATATTACAAGATGGTTAGGAAATATCCAAGTAATCCACATAGCAAAGATTATTTCTTCCAGAACATTCACCAATTGTATTCCCAAAAATGTGATCCTATTTCCAAATTTTGTTTTGTGAGAAAATTATTTCACAAATATTCAATAAATGACAAAAGATTTAAATTGAATTTGGAAATATATCTAACTTTTGGTATGTTAATTTGTGTCATAATTTGATCAATATTTCTAATAAATTTAAGATATTTTATATATATATATATATATATATATATATATATATATATATATATATATATATATATAAGTAGTTACCAAAGCCTCATACAACTGACTTTGATGGGAATTATCTGGGCTATCAATTCCAAAGAAATCAGGTAGTAGAAATTAAGTTGCAAATATAGAAGCCAATCTGTTTTTTCAAGAGTCCAAAATACCCTTCAAAAGAAGGAAACCAATGAGTTTCCATGGGTACTTCAAACTCTTAAAAAAAGCAACTTGGTTTTTATATTTGCAACTTAATCTTCATTCTTTTATCTCATCGGAATTGCCAACCGAGATGATTCTATCAAGTTTAGTATATGAGGGTTTGATAGATATATTTATTTATTTATTTATATAGAAAGAGAGAAAGAAATAACAAAGTTTACAAGTAAAAAGACACAAAATGCTAATACGCAATCTGTTAAATAATTAGTTAGTTAAACGTTGAATAGCTTTATTTGTTTACATTATTTTTTAAGGTTATTTTAGTCTAATAAGAAATTTGATTAAATAAAATTTAAGTTTTTCTAGAAAATTTGTTGTTAAAAGATGACCCCTGGTCATTTTTTTAAAGGATGACAAACCCCTCTCATCCTTTTCACCTCCTATTGTCCTTCTTAAGAGGAAGATAGACCCCCCCTATCGTCCTTTTTAAAGGAGGACAGGGAGCTATAGAGAGAGAGAAGGGAAGAGGGGGTGTAACTTAACAAAAAAGAGGAGAGAAAAATGAGAAGAAAAGAGGAAGGGAAAGGCGGGAGAAAAAGGAAAAAAGAAGAAAAAAATGACATGCCTATTGGGTACCATCATAATTGAAAAATGGAGTGTCAAGAAAGTGTCGGCGAGTGTTGTGAAGGTGTCAGCGTCAGACACCACTGAACACCGACAATTCTTATTTTTTGAAGTGTCCATGAAACATAGAAAATAGATGAAAAGTCCTGAGCTTTTCTTTTCCAAATATGAATGCACATCTAACTTACCCATGCTTGAAGTGAAAACCTGAAAGGTACTTGGTCACAGACAATTTACCAAAAAAGTCAGGATGAGGTTTAAAATGGTCCAACTAGAAGAGTTAAGTTTTGCTCCAGCAGCATAGTTAACTAGATATATTGGTTTTGATGCCTTCGTCTCTTCCACATTCAAACCCTCCCTAGTCCCTACTAACAAACCATCACAACCCACTTCCATCAGAGATATGGACTGTAGCAATTAAATCCTAAGCACCATGATAGCACCTTGGTTATATGAATAAAACTAGCCAACCAAATTCAGATTGAACAAATATAACCTGCCACATAGAGGTGTCAAGAGAAGGGAAACGTTCACACATTTATGAATGACATAGGCCTTCACACAATGAACAAAAAGCTTCATGACTGATCAAATAAAATATTTATAATAGCTAGTAAGACCCTGCTAAATCTGACTTAGACACAGGGTGTATCATGTCAGTTTTCTTGGTCATTATGATAGGCATTATATGATATGCATCTATATCTTATTATATATGGAAAACTGGAAAAGAGAGACATATACCACTTGTCCGAGGATGATAAACAACCGGGTATGCCTCCTCTTGTTCAGTTTTCTCCCTTGCTCCCAAGCTCAATTGCATGTATCCCTCACTACACCACCTTTGAGTTGGAGAAGACGTAAGGGGGTAAAAAGAAGAAAGGAAGAAGAAGAAAGGATGCCTATCTTTTCAAAATGAGGATAACCATAAGAAAATAAGAACATGGTTTTGCACCATGGAAGACTTCCATCACCCTTGGAGGTGAGAGTTCATGTCGTAACTGATATTCATACTTTTTCCTATTACGACACTCAACAGATTTCCCTCCTATGAGTTGTTACATGGAGAATTATCAAGAATATTCCTCAGGTTTGATTTCCAGATTTGTTGATATTTCATATTTCCAAAAACATGCATTCTGACATCATCACCATCTTCACAAATGGCAATGCCAATCCATCGTCTGCTAGATGTTTTCTACATCATTATTGCCTTCTTCAACATTCAACAACATCATAATGATCTTCATGAGTAGTGCATACAGCATGATTATTGCTTTTATCGTCCCTCAAATTGGAAGGTGATTCAGAAAGTCCAAGTTTAATCTAGAGATCTCTAGAAAATGAATGTGTTCATCACTTCGATGAAGAAGACAATATTCTTTTTAATGATGTTTAGATCTTCTTCAACAAGTGTTTTATTTTCATTGTCACAAAATCCTCTAACTTGATTCTCATTTCGAAGTCAAGATTATTCCTCTTAGTACCCAAACATATTTTGGTTTTGGGATTTGAAGATCAACCTGCTCCAGTACCATGTTAGAAAATGAGAGTAACCATAAAGAAAGATGAACATGGTTTTTCACCACAAAACACCACCATTGACCTTGGAGTCAATAGTTCACATTGTAATTGATGTTTAAACTTTTTTTTTTAACACTCAATAGATTTTCCTCCTATCGTTAAAGAGCTATTACGTAGAGGATTATCAAGAATATTGGATCAGATTTGATTTCCTGATTTGTTGCTATGCAAACTTCCAAAAACATGCATTCTGATGTCACCGCAATCTTCACAAATAGCAATGCCAATGCCAGCATCTAATGGATGATTTTCTGCATTGTTATTGCCTCCTGCAGCAACATCATCATGGTCATCATGAGCTGCACATACCGGCATCATTATCGATTTCATATAGCTGAAGTTGCCATGGATAATGACATTAGTATTGTAAACATAGCTCGGCATAGCAAAAACAGCTAGATTTTTTACCCTTGATTTTGGATAGTTGTAACAGCTCTATAAATAAAGGACTTGAGCACCACCAATTTCAAGGTCAACGGTGGTCCATAGACTAGGTATTATTTTAGCTAATTTAAATTATTTCTTCTTTGTTTATGTTTTTCAACATGGTATCAGAGCAGACCAATCCCCACATTCCAAGCTGAAGTATGGTGAGTGCAGAGCATGTTGATCCTGATTTTGAAGTGACGTTCAAGTTTGGACAGGTGTTGCGACAATGGAGAATCAAAATGTGCTGAAGAAGACTCTGGCCTCGACCAAAGAGTTTGACACTTTCTTCATCAAAGCATCAATTCATTTTTAACATTTTCATGGAGAAAACTCGGACTTTCTAAATCACCATCCAGTTTAAGAGATGATTAAGGATAATGGATAATCATGGCAAAAAGCATGCCAATGATTACTGATGTGCATGCTATTGCCAAGAACGAAACTAAGGATTGGATTAATTCAGATCCAAATTTTTTGATCCAAATTTTAATAGCTTTTTTTATTAGATCAGAGGGCCTTCTCCTAGCTTCTGAATTAGAATTTGTAATCTAAACTCATTCTTTTGGATTTAATGCTGCTTCCAGTGGATCTCCTCTTCAATTTTTCGGATCTTGCCACTACTACTGTACAAAAAACCCTAAATGTCTTAATTTTGTGCTAAAAAGCACATAAAGCACTTATCAAGCAAACGTCTATGAACATAAGAGATTTATTCAATTTTGTATACACAAAGGCACCAGCAAAATTATCTCTAACTTGCTCATTTGTGCTTTATCACTGCAGACCACCTATCCATAACAAAGATCTTCCCTCCTAACTTTCTTGATGTTTTCCTCTACTTCTATGTTCTAAGTTAATTAGGAAAAGGGAAGCTTATCAAATGCAATTTTCATATTCTTCAAGAAACTTCAGATTTTTGAAGGATTTCCAAAAATAAAGTTCAATTATATTCTCCTGAATTCTACTCCTCTTATCCGATGATGATGGTCCATGCCACGGATTTAATCATCTCAATGTAACTCTTTTCAGGCACAGATAACTTGCCATTATCTCCCTTGCAATTATGATCACACAACATTCATTTGGTAATCTTCTTTTCCACCTCTTTCCACTTCTAACCATGACAGACTACCAATCCTTGAGCATTCTGCCTTCTCATTGTCAGAACCACCATATCCAGTGTTTACCTCGAAGGGTCTTGAGAAACTCTAAGTCCCTCTGAAAACTTTCTGCTTTCCAGTCACCACGGCTATGGTGTTAACTATGTTATAGCAGAAACATAGGTAGTGGAAACTGATAATAGCTGCACATGTTCACCTTCTTGTAGTGTCAATATTTAAGCTGGTGTAACCTATTATTCTCAACAACTGCATCTTTCACATTCAAGAACAGAAAACGAAAATGGAAGCATAACCTACCAAAATCATGATCCAGACACATTACTTTCGATAAGGGAGCTTCTGAAGGAAGCGCCAGCAACAAAATGCAGATAGCAAATTACAATCGGCAAGGCAGAGCATGTCTTGGTTCTGCTAAATCAAGTGTATCTGTAATGATACAATAAGCAGTAACTTGCAGTATGTGTCCAATTTACAATCGAGATCCATACAAACAGTGAAATTTCCATTTTTCCAGCAGAGAAGCAAGCAAGAGAAAAGATGTTCACAAATGAACTTGGTTTTTTTAATCGTCACCATTCTGGAGTTGTAAACCACACAAATTGTTTTGAAAACACATCTTTCGGAAGTTAAGCTTCAAAAGACCAATCTAAGCGGAAAATGATGCAAAAACAAAATGACACTTCCTAGCACGAACAGAAAGAATATCCTTTAATCTCATCTAATTTAATTCAAATCAATAAAATAGAGAAAAAGTAACGGATACCCACATGAACTTTCAACAATGGAAAAGCAATAGAGATCACACCAACCACATGCAACGAGACCACTGAATATACGGCAAACAAACAACAGTAATGCAGCGAAAGAAAAACAGAAACAATCTCTTACGGACAACGCCTACCTTCCTCTTGTACCAATCTTAACAAGGGAAACCTTCGTCTGAGAACCCTGCTCCGCCGCAACGGCAGCCCTAATGACCAGGCTCCGCCTTCTTCCACGAGTGCTGCAGAGGGGGGATCTGAAGTTCTGAGCGAAACCAAATAAGCAAGGACGAACAGGAGCGTGAGAGGGAAGAAGGGACTGAGCAGTCGATCCTAGACACACCTCCATCCGTGACACAAAGGGCCGGCAGGAAAGGGAGAACAGTGGTGGTGATACCCATGGCAACTCTCCTTAATGACTTTGGTGCATTTTTTAAATTAAATTATTGCTTTTGTCTTTCTCGTATTCCCTCAACGTCTCAGTAGATAGATAACGTCAGGAAGATCCACCAATCACACTTGACCAACCACGAGCGAAACCCACCAACTCTCTCTCCCTTTCTCTCCCTCTCTCTGTAGTTTCTGCTGGCTAATGGTCATCTTTTTACGGAAGATTCAATAATGTCGCATATGACAATGGCGATCATCTGTGCGTTTGACTTAACGCGTTAGATTTCGTGAAGTTGCCGCATTGATGGAAGAACGAGTAATGTTGCATATTACAAGATATCACCCATATTTCAACATAAAAACGAAATTATGACTATTCTGTTTATCTTTCTAATTTTTATTATCACTTTTTTGTGTTATTCTTTGGCTGATGCTCTATTTTAACAATGATTTCATTTTGCCATCTGACAACGTTACGAAGCTACCTCTGGATGGCAGTCCTCTGCAGTACTGTCATCCAGACAACTGAAAATCGCATGCGCTTCGTCCATGACTGAAACACTGACTGCTAAACATACATATGTGTGAAGCTAATACTATACAGGCCGGGACAATGATAATGGACAGTCGTGTTTCATGTGATGCTCTTGATTTTCATGGGGTTAACCTGCATTGGTTTCATCATGTGCAAAATAGAGAGGTCCGACTATCAAATGGTCTTCTTGTTTTGTCATTGTGGTCTTCAGATGGATTAGGGTTTGTGACCTATGCACAAATTTTCCTTTTAGTTGTGTTGTTATATTTAGATTTAATGTGGTTTGTGATGTTCACTAGTTACCAGTCGTATTTTTTTTTTGTTGCTCTCTATCTTTCTCTCTTCCCGTAAGTAGAGAGACAGAGCCAAGGGGGCCCTTTGGCCCCTAAAAAAAATTACATGCAAATTTTAGAAAATTTCATTTGTCTTATAAAAAAATTTTGAAAAATAATATTTAAATTTAAAAACTTTAATTTGGCCCCTCTTATGAAACCTTCTGGCTCTGCCCCTGCCCCTAAGGGACCTAGCACAACTGGTTGAATAGATGGGCAAATAAATGTGTTGCTGGAGCTCGAGTTGGCCCAGTTTGAGCTCGACTTGACTTGTGTGCAACCCTACTCACCAGGTCTACAACTTTTATGCTCTAGCATCTAGGCCACCTTGTTGTTGCCAAGGTCTCACCCCAAATTTTGGCCTAATTGGAGCATCCTTGATGGTGGACGATCATTCGTTCCAACCATCCTCAATGGAGTGATGCTTCCTCTTTGGCAGCCTAACTAGCATACTTACGTGATGCACCCTTGTATGCCTTCCTCTCCAGCCCATTGCAACCTCTTGCGCTCTACAACATGTCCCCTTCTTATCACTAGCACTCTTTACATACTATGGCCCATAGAAATCGACCTCTCCATTGCCGCCCTTTAGCCCCTGGTAGTCTTTGGCTTGCTACTGTCATAACCCAAGTTTTCACCATTTTTCTCAACTCAATAGAAGTTTAAAAAAAAAAATAAAACCAAAATATAACTTGAGTAATAATGTTCAAAACAAACCAAAAAAATGTTACAACCCTTATTTAAATAACTATTTTATGGCCCAAACAAACGTACTGTTTTTTTGTTGCGGGCGAGTTGAGGTGATGCCCCTTCCATTTATTAGAAAGAATGAAGAAGAATGAAATAGAAAACCAAAGAAACTACCAACACATATTTACAAGTTGGCAGCTAGCAGAGCGATGACATCTCCAGACAAAATACTATCAACAACCACCAAGTTCCTCATTCACATTCTTAGATAAGAAAACTTAGAATCATAACTTGATTGACCTTCGCTATAACTATTAATCCAAAGCTTCCACTGAAACAATTTGATCTAGCAGAAGTAAAGTGTTAGAAATCCAAACTTTCGACAGAGTTTCTTCCAAAAGCCTCACTTCCCCAAACGTTGAGTCTTCCTGGATCTTGGGACCAGTACTGAAAATTCCTGTTTCTCTCAGTGATGGAGTTGGAAATTTCTAGGTAAGAAGCACAGTTGCTTTAAATTTTCAAAATGAATGAAGTAACTATGTGTACGTAAAGCAAATTTTATGGAAAAATCGTTGTGGTAAACAATTTCCCACAAATTGACTCTTGTTTGGATTCTTGATGAAGAAGCTTGCCCAATATAAGAAAGATTTTGGAGTGTAGGTCGAAGCCATTGATCAGCACCATTTATTTTCAAATAAATAATCTTGTTTTGGCATATGGACGGTTTCTCTTTGATATAGGGATCACAGTAGTTCTGGTAATAGGTTCTAGTATGAGTTCCAATATTGGATTCAGTTATGAAATTCACGTCTATATCTATAATCATATTAGGGGCGGAGACATATGTGGGCATTTGCCCACACATTCCAACAAAATTTTCATATTTTCATATTGGTTGATCCCAACACATTTATATATATAATGCTTCCCAAATATATGGCAAGTGCCCCTCAGCCAAATATGTCTGTCTCTGCCACTATGTACATGATATATGATCTTTTTTATAGCATGCAACAGGCCTCCAATTTTTTTGTGGACAGCCAAGTTAGATTCCATATGGGAATTCAGAAACAAACTTGCATTTTTCCACATCCATTTTCAAATTAACTTATGCAATGTCCGAACATATGGTTCGATATTCATCTAGGGCTGAACCAAGCGGACCCGGTAGATCCAAACTCACTTGACGCATCTAGGGATCTGTCCCAAATGAGACAGGGGAAGTACATGTGAGGAAATTTGTGCATGCTACAAAGGGGCAAAGACGGTTGAGATTCAGCCCTTCCCGGTTTGATATTTCATTTAGACATTTGGATCATTTATAAATATTACGTACCCAAGTCTCATATTTTACATCCATTTTTTCTTTGTTTGGAGTGGAAGTATAAACACCTCACATTAAGTCATTAGGGTTAGTTTGCACTAACTTTGTCGGGAGCTAACCGCGGTCCCATCCAGACTATCAGTCGGCTCATCGATCAGCAGCAGAAGCTGACCCAAACCAAGGGGCGATGAGTCGTTGAGAAAGACAAGAACCCAAAACCAAGGGGCGACGGCCAATGTTTCCCCTTGTCTGCACGGGCCACCACTGGAGCACTGCCTTCCCTGTGTGCTAGTGGAAGCAGAGGAGACGGGGCAGCATTGTGCACGACCTGCCCGATGGGTTTGGACCTAGATTTTGGGTCTAGAATCTGGCTTGGGACCCGAGCACCGATTTGGATCCTTGTTTTGGGGAATCTGGATCTAGGTTGGAGCCCTTAAGACTAGAACTGGTTTACCCTCCTCCCTCAAAGTCGAATCATGCCACGGACTTGGATCCAAGGCTGATTCAGACCCTTTTTTATTCAAATGATGATCCAAATACCTATTCCATGCCTAATCGGACCCGACAAACCCTCCACTTTTTCTTTTGAACCTTGCCAAGACCAGGTCGTACATGTTGGATCCTAGGCGGGTCTAGACCAAGCCTATATTCTGCATGACCAATTCGTGGATCCCTCCTATCCCAATTTAGATCCGATGATTCATTATGAACCTGATCTGGTCGATTTTCAACTGGATCCAATTCCAAACTCATATTTTGCCTACCCAGGCCTTCCCATCTTGACACCCCCAGTCTAAGCCCTATGTGAACCATCTCAGCAACATCCCCCTCACATATCATGTCCTAAGTTGACTTGTGTTACCCAGTGGCCTGCTTCACCCTACACCACCGCACGACCCAAATGGCTGATCAACTCATTTCGCTCAATTTCGATCACCACACACAACACATATAGGGACTATCAGTCAGCTATATGGCCCCGTAGGCACCGCAACGGCATGTTACCCTATCAGAGTCGGTTGATAATGATTTTTGGCACACTCACCCACCACACCAAGCAGAGTACTGGAGGGACACGAGAGGACAGCAGAGCGAGTCAATACTTATGGACTCAAAATTGACCTTCTGGAGTTTATAGGTAGACTGGATGTAGAGCTCTACGACAGTTGGGTGCAGTCTATAACGAGCTGCTTTAAGCTACATGAAGTTATAGAGAGGAAGAAGGTGGTGATTGCAGCTACACGTCTTCGATGTTTAATGTACATATGATAGACAAAGTTGCAGAAGGCATGCAGGCGGTAGGGACAGCAAAAGATTCATCTTTGGAAGGACATGAAGCAGTTGATGAATGTCAAGTTTGTTCCTTCTAATCACATGCAATGGGACTACCACCAATACATCCATCTGAGTCAGGGGTCTAGCACTGCGCATGAGTACACAGAGGAGTTTCACTGCCCTCCCTTCAAGTTTAGATCCATGAGACGCTATAGCAGCAGATCATTAAGCATACTATTGGACTTCCCCCTGTTATTTTTGATAAATTTGTTTATGTTCATGTTATGCATCTATATCAGGCTATCTCATATGCATTGAATATGGAGGACAAGTTGAAGTGTTGTAATGAGTGGTGTTCCACCAGACCTATTGAGTCGAACAAGTATAAGCAAAAACCTCCAAACAAAAAAAGAAAAAAATCTCCCTAAAGCCTAGAGAAAAGACTGAGTCCAAGAGTCAAAACAAGAATGGTAGCGGTTGATAGTAGTTCTACATTTAACACTACGTAGTTCGAGCTTTAATACCAAGTGTTTTTGTGGTCATGGGTCTAGACATATTGCGTCTCAGTGTCTTGCCGTTGCTAAGTATACTAATTTAGCAAACCAATGGCATGCACAAGATGATCATGATCATGAGATGGATGGATGGATAGTCTTAGTCGTCGCCGAGTGAGTGTCCTAAAGGAGATGGTGACTTCATAGAGTTTCCATCAAGTTTGCCATATCTACCCCGCGTGCTCCAGATAATAGCAAATGGTTGTGAAATTGCCATATTTCACACACATTGCAAGTGTGAGGATCACATTTGTGATGTGGTGATTGATAGTGGGGAATATGAGAATATAGTGTCCACCTCCCTGATTGAACTTATGAGCAGAAGCATCCTCATTCCTATAAATTGTAGCTCAAGAAGGGGAACAAATGTCCTATCGTGAGTCAATGTTTGGTCAAATTTTTTATGGAACTACATTACAAGGATGGTGCATGGTGTGATGCAGCTCCCATAGATGTGCATCATATGTTGTTAGGGAGACCTTAACAATACGCTTTTATAATTTATGAGACTAAAGAGTTAGGGTACCGCACAACAGAAAAACCAGTGAAAGTAGTAGGGTTTATTGCCTATCCCTGATAGCCAAACACACCTTGATTGTTTCTACCAGCATACCAACAAGTGTTCAGACCTTTTTTCAGGAATTTGTAGACATCATGCCTAAGGATCTCCTAAATGGCCTCCCTTCCTTGTGGTTAGATTTCATCCTAGGGATTAGTCTTATCAACTTTCCTATCTATCGTTTGAACCTATCAGACAATGCAGAGATACAAGATACAACGTCATGTAAGAAAGTTATTGTGTAAATAGTTCATTAGGACAAGTGTCAGCCCTTGTGAGTGCCCACCCTACTTACCCTAAAAATGAAATATCAAAGTGCATGTGTCGATAGTAAGGTCATAAATAAAATCACAATCAAGTATTGTTTTCTCATCCCTAAGCTAGATGACATATTAGACCAATTAGTCAGTTCCATGTCTTTGTCAAGATTGACTTAAAGAGTGGCTACCATCATATTCGAATTAAGAAATGAGATGATGTCTTTCAAGTTATCCAATGCACCTAGCACATTCATGCATGTTATGACTCAAATTTTTTGTGACCATTTTTTGAGAAGTTTTTAGCTCTATATTTAGATGGCATTCTTGTTTTTAGTCCTATAGAGTCAGCCATTTGACACAATTGAAACAAGTTTTAAAGGTCCTTCGAAAAGAAAAGCTTTTTGTAAATGCCAAGAGAATGTACTTTTGTGTTCCCCCAATCCCAAAAGTTGTAGGGTAAGCACGAAGTTTTCACGGGCTGACTACTTTCTATTATTGATTTATTAGAAACTTTAGTACAATTGCGGCACCCATAATAGAGTATCTCAAGGGTATTAAGTTTCATTGGACTTTTGAAGCAGATCAAACATTCAATACCATCAAGAAGAAAATGACACAAGCCCCAATTTTGGCACTTCATTGTTTTTCTCAAGTTTTTGAAGTTGAGTGTGATGCCTCAAATGTAGGCACATGGAGAATTTTGAGCCAAAACTGTTGGCCTATTGTTTTCTTTAGTGAGAAGCTATTGGTGGCTAAGCACAATTACTCTGCTTATGACCTTGAATTTTATGTTGTTGTTTAGGCTCCTCGATATTAAAGACACTACTTGATTTATAAAGAGTTTGTTTGTTTTATGCTGATCATGAGGCATTATGATTTTTAAATACTCAAAAGAAGGTTAGTGTTAGTCATGCTATTTGGATTGCCTTTTTGTAAGAATATTCTTTTTCCATTAAGCATTAGGTAGGAGCTTTGAACAAGAAAGTTGACACCCTTAGTCGTAAGGTTTATGTTTTGAGTGTCAAAACCACACAAGTTTTGAATGTCATTACCTTCTAGGTTGTGGGGTTTGAAGTTTGCAAAGACTTATATCCTACAGGTTTAAATTGCAAAACTGTTTGGGAAAATTGTTTTTCTAAGCCATCTTAAAATGATCATCATTTTGCTATCTATGATATTGTCTCTTATATGGAAACTAGTTGTGCATTCTTGATTCTTCTCTTTGACTTTTTCTTATATCTGAGTTGCATTCCACTGATATATTTGGTCATTTTGGTTACGATAAAACATTTGATTTAGTGTATGAATGATATTTTTTAGCCAAAAATACGTTGTGACGTATCTCATTTTGTCAAAAATTTCGAGTGTGCCAGACCTCGAATAGGTAAAAGCAAAATGTTGGATTATATACCCCACTTCTCATTCTCGATCGCCCATAGGAGAATGTGTCTGATTCTTATGGGGTTTGTTTCCATTCTTATAGTAGATCATTTTTCTAAAATGGTACTTTTCGTTCTCTGTGAGCATACAACTAATGCTTCAATTGTTGCATCATATTATTATAGAGGTATAGTATGTTTCAATGTTCTTTTCTAGTCTATCACTTCAGATAGGAACATCCTTTTTTTAGAGCATTTTTGTATGCTTTATTGAAAACAAAGTTTGCAGTCTCATAGCATCTACCATCCCAAACGGATGGACAGACTGAGGTATTTAATCGCAATCTATGAAAACTTTTGTGTTGCCTTGTCAAGGATTATGTCAAGACTTAAGATCTTATGTTGTATCAGGCCGAGTTTGCTTTAAAAAAATTTTCTTTATATGGTATGACTCCTTTCTAGATTGTTTATGGTAGATCTAGTGTGCATATTATGATCTTGCTCCCTCCTCTCAGGTTAATCTGCCACCACCTGCCATTAGTTGTTGAGTATATGTAGGAAATTCATGCCCATGTGAGGAGAACTGTAGAGGAAAGTTACAATATTTACAAGGCTTGAGTCAACCAATCACATTGTGACCTGAGTTTTGAGATTGAGTATCTAATCATGGTCTACTTACGTCTACAGCATTTTCATGTTAAAAGACATCACAAATTAAGTTTCCGCAAGTATGGTCCTTTTAAGGTTATCCAAAAGTTTAGTAGCAATGCATACTTGATTGATTTACCAAGTGATTGGAACATATCACCTATCTTTAGTATTTTTGATCTTGTGGTGTATCATGAGCCATCAAATTTGTCCAAATAGAATCCTTTTCAATCATGGGAGAATGACACAAGGCGGAACCAGAGGGACTCAATAGATCTAGAGTGGCCTGATGCAGGCAAGTATTTGTCCTCGATGAGAGGGTCGATCTATGCACTAGTCGAAGCTTTGTACCAAATGAACTACACATGATGAAGTTTGTGCATGCATCAAAGGGGCAAGGATGGCGGAGGTTCAGCCCTTTCCAAGACTAGTTAGTCATTTTGAGATTTCATTTAGACATTTGGACCCTTGTTCATATTTCATACCGAAAATGCATATTTTGAATCCATTTTCTCTTTGTTTAGAGTGGAGGTATAAATACCTCATGTTAAGTCATTAGAGTTAGTTTTTTGAGAATCAAGATAAAAGAAACATAGGTTAGGGTCCGTTTGATGGGCAGGTGAAATTTAACGCGGTAAATTTACCATGGTAAATTTTTCTGGAAAAATTTACAGGATTAAATTTTTCCATCTTCCAATTTGAGGTCCTGTTTGATGCACAGGAAGAATTTAACGTGGTAAATTTAACCTTGCTTGATGCACATGAAGAATTTAACGTGGTAAATTTAACTATGTTTGATGCACAAGAAAAATTTAACGTGGTAAATGTTTTTTTTTTCTTTTCATCCCCAATGATTTTACTACATCAGAGCTCCATTTGATCCAACCCAGCGAAGATTCTTAATCCATAAATTAGGATTTCATTTCCTTGTTTTCACATCAAAACAAAACAAATGGGAATGGAAATTGCATTCGTAATTGTCAATTTGTCATAGTTGAAGAACAAATGGGAATTGCGTTTTATTTAACCTGAAATCACAAAATTTTCATAACAATGTTGCCAAGACACTGAAAAGAACTTCTTTTCTGGATATGTCAGTAAATTTCAAAATAAACAGACATGAAAATGCAGTACAAATTGTAACCTTTTCATACATGCTCTGCATATGCCATAACAGGCATGCCCTTGAGCCATGGATCCAGCAGCTTGCCAATCGAGTAAGCTATGAAACCATTGATCTTGATGACCTGCTTCCAATGATTAGCAACCTCAGGCAAGCCGTTGCACTCACATGTATACCAGGTTCAGGATGTCCTTCTGGAAGCATGATCCACCAAATCCTCAGCATTCAAGAACTTCGGACCAATTCTTGAATCCTTCCCCACAGCTTGGCAAACTTCTGTAATATCTGCTCCTGTGCCTTCTCAAAGTGCAGACATTGCATTCGTACCATCAGCATGCATACCAACAGCAGCTTCAGAACTCTAGCTACTGCAGCATAAGAAAGGAACTATGAACATGAGAACAATTTGACTGTAAAAACATTCTTTTCGCTCTACACATCTATTCAAAGCAACACCATGAAAGCCCTACATTTTGGCATGTCATCTCCAGAAAATAGCAAGCTCATCCCTTGCCTTTCCTCCAGCAAGTAACAAGCCCATCCTTTGCCTTTTACCATTCGGTCACCAACTTAATATTTTTCTCAGTCGTCAATGATACACATGCTATCAGTTTTCATTTGCAAAAGAGAGCAGCAAAAGTTACAAAAAGCAAGACATTATAGGACTCCATCCTCAGGCACACGTGCGCATGCTCACACAGATATAGGACTCCAAGATTGTTCTATTAAACATCACACTATAACTGACTAACTGAGCCTAGCTGTCGTTTTTTATCTATCCACTAGAGGTCTTGGTTCTAGCCTTTCAGGCAATGGCAAGATTTGGTACCTTTGTTTTCTTTGTAAAATGGGTCTATCCTCTCTATTTTAGTTCTCAAGTACTAGGTATCTCATCGTAGCTCATATCAGCAATATTCAACTGTTTCATCCACACATTCTTTCAATGTCAAAAATCTACTAGGAAAAGTGAGCTACAACAGCAACAATTAATTTCAATACGCACTCAAACAGCTCAGAAAACTGGTTGATTTCTACACACAGAATGGAACAGAGTCCATTCTCAAACAAGTTCCTACAAAACTATTCCTACTTGGAACATACCAGCCAGGCCATATGGTAAAAAAAACAAAAACAAGCTCACATTCACGATTACTAGATAAAGACTATCAATCGAACCAATAAGATTCAGTCTGCACCAATGTACATTACATCAGGTATATGGATGGATAGAGATGCAGTGTGATGCACATGAAGGCAACTAGCTATGAACTTACGGTGTTGGTGAGGAATAATTAGGACAAATGTCAAAATGTTCTTCATACTGGATGGATAGAGATGCAGTGTGATGCACATGAAGCAATCTTCGTTGAGGCATCATATATGGAAATGAGATGCTTAAAAATGTAAGAATGACAAAAACGTGAAATGTCAATGTAAGCACAGCAACTGCAGTTCACATTCGCTGCTATCTTTGTTGAATCAACATCAGTCGAGACGAACTGATCGAAACCAACAACTATTTGGCTTAAGAAAGGTTACAAGCCCAAACGCCCAAATCAGAGGCCATGAAATCAGCTTATGCAGAAAAACGCCCAAATCATTCCCTGCCGGTGACTGTGGCAGAAGCGAGAGAGATAGAGAGACTCACCGTGCAGTAACAGAGGGAAGGAGCGGCAACTGTGGCAGTGGCGGATGCTGCCCTGTCTCTGCGTCTCTCTTCCCTGCCAGTGTGAAGCCACAGGAAAACAACTTAGGGCATCTAGAGAAAGGGAGAAAGGGAAGGCATCAGAGAGAGAAAGGGAGAAAGCATACCGGCGGAGGAGTGGAGAGGCGACGGCCCAGTGGCGACCTCCTTTTACTCTGGTGCGACAGTGAGAAGGCTGGTGCGACTGAGAAGGCACGATGGAGGAGGAGGTGCAGAGGGAGGTCGAGCGGAGTGAATGCTTCACGGTGGAAGCAACTCGAAACAAGCAACTCGAGCGGAGTGAGCGCCCGAAACAAGTAACTCGAGCGGTTGAAATTTCAACCGCTCTATTTTATGAAAGGCGAGTGAAATTTTAAGGCGTTTGATGGTTCTTTCGTCGGGCGGGTGAAATTTCACCCGCCCGTACAGATTTCAACCGCTGGAGGATTTTCCTCTCGCCCATCAAACGGGGCCTTAGAGAGAGATTTAGATTAATTTTTATTTATTATCATTGTTATTCCTTTGTTCTTCAACTGAAATTCATTGATTCATACTTTTAAACGATGGAGGAAGAAACGAGAAAGAGAGAGAGAGAGAGACGAAAAAGAGAGTCACTTCTATTATCGTACCCTATGCTCTACTTAAATAGAGATTAGGGATTGGTTGGAGTCTTTACACAAGAGGAGCCACATAAAGTTTTAAAATGACCAAGGAAGACTCAAACTTTTAAATAATAAAAAAACTACCACACTTACAAATAAACTTTATGATTTCAACACTCTCCTTCAAGCTAGAGAACAGATATCAACCTTGCTCAGTTTGTAACGATATCTAGAGAAATCATAGATCGGAAGAACCTTAGTAACCATATTTGCTGCCTGATCTTTAAAAGCTACATGAACTGTAGACACCACACCTTCTTGTATAAGATTCTGAACATAATGACAATCCACCTTTATGTGTTTAGTTCTTTTATGAAATACTGAATTGTTTGCAATGTAAGTGGCAGCCTTGTTATCACAATACATTTTCATAGGAAGAGGAACATGAATACTCATATGATTTAACCCACTTCATCTCAGTAGTTGTTTAAGTCATTGCTCTAATTCATATTCCGCACTTGATCTAGAGATTACATTTTATTTCTTGTTTCTCCATGATATGAGGTTGCCCTCAACAAAGATACAGAATCCAGTGGTAGATTTTCTATCATCAATAGACCCTCCATAGTCGGCATCACTGTAAGCAACAATTTTTAGAGATTTACATTTCTTAAAAAAGAGGCCTCTTGAGGATGACTTTAGATATTTCAACATCATCAACGCACATGAATACTCATATGATTTAACCCACTTCATCTCAGTAGTTGTTTAAGTCATTGCTCTAGATTCAGATTCCGCACTTGATCTAGAGACTACATTTTATTTCTTGTTTCTCCATGATATGAGGTTGCCCCCAACAAAGATACAAAATCCAGTAGTAGATTTTCTATCGTCAATAGACCCTCCATAGTCAGCATCACTGTAAGCAACAATTTCTAGAGATTTACATTTCTTAAAGAAAATGCCTCTTGAGGATGACTTTAGATATTTCAACATCATCAACGCAACATCCTAGTGGACTTTTCTAGGTTTTTTCATAAAATGACTTAGTTTTCCAATAACAAAGTTAATGTTTGGTCATGTTACAATAACATAAAGAAGTTTGCCAATGAGAGACCTATACGATCTTGAATCCACTAGCTCTGATTGATTCTCATGAAGATGAAGACGTGGATTCATAGGAAGATTAGCTGGATTGGTTCCTAACATCCTTGTATCATGCAGTAGGTCAAGAACATGCTTCCTCTGAGACAACAATACACCTTCTTTGTTATGCTCAACCTCAATCCCAAAGAAAAATCCTAAAGAAATATCGCAAGTGACCAAGATTTTCTGGGACAAAGTGCTTCTGAAAGAAAGCATTTATAACCAAGATTTTTCTTATCACAAGCACCTATCAAGATAATGTCATCAACATATACTACTATAACAACTATACCTTTGGAGGTCTTGTTGATGAATAACGAATGATTCAAATGAGATCTTTCAAATCTACATTGTGAAAACACTTTAGATAATTTGTGGAACCACGACCTGGGACTTTGTTTGAGTCCATAAATTGTCTTCTTCAGATGACAGACTTTACTACACTCCTCTTGTCGCTCGAACCCTGAGGTTTGCCACATATATACAGTCTCCTCAAGATCACTATAAAGAAATGCATTCTTCACATCAAGTTGATACACAGGCCAATCAGAGTGTACCGCAAAAGAAATAATGAGCCGAATAGTACACAACCTGGCCATTAGAGAAAACGTCTCAAGAAAGTTAACCCTGTATATCTGAGTGTAACCCTTAGCCACTAATCGAGCCTTATATCTCTCTACAGACCCATCTAAATGGTACTTGACTGTAAATACCCATTTAGAGTCGGTAATATCACAAATTTTAGGTGGATCAACCAATTCCTAAGTACCACGCTGTACAAAAGCATCCATCTCATCTTGCATAGTTTTTCGTCATTTATAGTCTAGTAATGTCTATTGATGACCAATTGGTACAGTATGGACTGACATAGCCTTAAAACATTGTTGTATGTTGTCATCAAGATGGTCAGTGGCACTATCTTTTGCCTTTGCACAGGGCTATAGGCAAGTCTTGAGAATGATCAATGTCATATATACTTACTTCAACGGAGCTCACATCCTGAGAAAATTTTGATGGTCGACCATGAGAGGGATCTTGTCGACAAGTGTAGATCAACGGAGGGTCTTGGAACTTATTCATAGTCAAAGTAGGAGAGGGAAAAGATTGCAATGGGATAGGATGAATAGGTAGAGGAATAGGACATGGCATCTCAGATGATACAGAAGTAGGACAAAAGTAGGATTGAGACTCGAAGAAAGTGATATACGCACCGATATACTCTTTTTGGGTTATCGGGTCAAAGCACTTGTATCCTTTTTGGTTTCGAGGATAGCTAACGAACACACACTTATGGCATGAGCAGAAAGTTTATCATGTTTAGGCCCAAGAATATGAACAAAATAGGTACAACCAAAAACTCTAGGTGCAATAAGAAATAAGTTTTGATTGGGATAAACAAGTTTAATCGGTACTTTGTTCTCAATTGAGGATAATGGTAAACGATTTGTCAGGTAACAAGTCATGAGTATGGCATTATCCCACAAGTATGCAGGTACATGATTATGAAGCATTAGGGTATGAGCAACAGCTAGAGGTTGCCTATGTTTTTGTTCGACAACTTCATTTTGTTGTGAGATATGAAGGCACATAAATTAAGGAAAGATACCATTTTCAGCATAAAAGGTCATTAAGATATATGATTTGAACTCAAGAGCATTATCAGTGCAAATACACTTAACCACAGAACCAAACTGAGTTTTTATTTCAATAATCAAGTTTTTGATAATACAAACTATTGCAAACCTTTCTCTTAAAAGGAATATCCATCTAACTTGAGAGAAATCATCAACAACGACCAGAAAATACATAAACTTAGATCAGCTAGCAACCCTGCTAGGCCCCCACACATCAACATGTAGAAGAACAAACAATCCTTGACTTGACAAACTGAGACTTGAAGGAGAACTACTATAAGTGTGCTTGCCAAGTTGACAAGCCTCACAGTGAAAAGACTCTCTGATTGAGAGATTAGGTAGGATAGAACAAAGTTTGGGCCCTAAAGGATGATCAAGTCTAAGATGCCACTGGAAGAATGTAGACTAAGTAGAAGAGGTAGCAGCAAGACCCATAGGAGCCCACAGGATGTAGACGCCCCCTTTCTCATAGCCGCCATTATTCCTCTTCCCAGTTTGTAAGTCTTAAAATGAGCATTAACCAGGGTAAAAAATAATGCGACAGTGTAAATCAATAGTCAACTGTTTGACAGAGAGCAAATGAGATGAAAATTCAGGAGCATATAAAACATATGGAATGATCATGGACCGAGAAAGCTTCACATCTCCATAACCCAATATGGGTGACATTCTACCATCTGTAACTTTGACATGATGTGGCTGAGAGAATCTATGTAAAGTAGTGAAAGAACCAGGTCTACTGCAAAAATGTCTCGATGCTTCTAAGTCAATAATCCAAATGATACTTGAATCAGACATGGATGTACCCGTTGAGAAAGTTCGATCAATCAAAGCTATGGAAGCCGAAGCCTATGACTTTGTGTGCCAAAAACTACAAATACTCAGATCTGCCAATGCTAAATGTAACTGTCTCTGGTACTGTTTTAGACAAAGGGTCATCCACAGTAAGAGTGGCAACCTGTGGCAGAGCCATAGGAGGATGAGTAAGGCTATTGCCCTGTTTGGTGACCATACCCCCATCCTGTGATATAGTGGATGAATGACCATGTTTATCCCAACAACGATCTTCCAAGTGTCTCATCTTTCCACAATAGGTGCATTGGAACCTCTCATGACCACCACCAGTTCCATGACCTATACCTCTTCATCTGGCACTGTAGGTGGTACCCTGACCACGACCACCTCCCACAGCAAGAGTAGAAGCCAGCGTCACACCAGCTGGTTGGGACAAACTAATAGTCAGACGACTAAGTCTCTTGTATACATCAGTGAGATCAGGAATTTCACTTCCAGCGAGCATCTGATCCTTGGCAACGGCATACTCAGGAGACAGACCAGTGAGAAACTTTGCAACCATGGTAGGTTCAAAGTGTGACTTGTAACAAGCCCTGGCCCAGCCCGATATCCCGGGTCCTGGCCCAGGCCCGACCCGTTTGACAATAAGAGAAAGTTGAGAGGCTATGTTGCAGAGGAGGCTCCGGTTGAGCCAAACCCCTTCGTTGGTCGGATGACAAACCTCTGCTGCTGGGGAGCGATGCTGGTGACCTGGTAGGAGGAGCCGTTGGGGGTGGGGAAGAAAAGGGAGCCAGTGGTGGCAAAGAAGAAGGGGAGGAGAGGTTCGTGCGAGGGAAGAGGGTGAGGATTAGGGCAAAGAAGAAGGGGAGGAGGAGGAGGCTCGTGCGAGGGAAGAGAGTGAGAATTAGGGCAAACAAGAAGGGGAGGAGGAGGTTTGTGCAAGGGAAGAGGGTGAGGATGACGAGGAGGTTTGTGCAAGGGAAGAGGGTGAGGATGACGAGGAGGAGGAGGAGGTTTGAAGAGGATGAGGAGGATGGGGGATAGGAGGAGGATGAAGGTTTGAGGAGGTGGTGATGGAGGAGGAGAAGGAGGATGAAGAGGATGAGGGTTTGAGGACGTGGTGGAGGACGACGAGGAGGGGGAGGAGGATGAGGATGAGGAGGATGGGGGACGGGAGGAGGAGGAGGAGGATGAAGAGGACTTAACGGGCAGGATCGGGCCAGGCCGGGCCGACCCGGGCCACACCATTGGGCCCGGCCCGAAACCCGGTTTTCCCAGCCCGGTGCCTAGGCCTAATGGCGGACGCAAGAATTTTAGTCTCTCATAAGTTGCTTTAACAAATGCAAAGTATTGTGATAGATCTTGATTTTTTTGTCGAAGATTGTGCAACTCCTCTTCAATTTGAAAGATTTTACCTACATTTTTGTCTTGTGAATATGTCTGCCTAAGGAATTCCCACATCTCCTTAACAATAGTATAGTAAGTAATAGTAGAAGCAATTTGTGGTTGGACGTTGTTCATTATCCAAGCCATAATCATGTTGTCATCCTCTTCCCAGGTCATGTACTTTCCTGACCTGTCAATAGGTTCATTTTCTTCAATTATGTGCCTCTTTCGATGTCCTTTGACTGACAGCATAAATGACCTATACCACAATTCATAGTTGTGTTCATCTAACTTGACAGTAGATCCAATGGGAGAAGAGATTTTCAGCTCCTTTATGACCATTGCAACCCTATGGTTTGTGGTTCTCAGCCATAATGAACCAAAACAAGAATTAAGACCAAGAATACCACAATAAAAATTGTGCAGTAGGTAGAATACAGAAAAGACAGTCCTATTTGCAATTAATCGCAAAGGAGTTGATAAGCAAAGCAGGTTGATAAGAATCAGCTATATCACATGGAGTCCCCCCTTCCGTATATCACTAATGCACAGTAGCATCCCACAGAAAATAACCAAGACCTTCTTCACGCAAACTTGAGCAGACAAAACAGCAAACGTGCAGTTTTATATACTTCTTCAAACAGGCTTGAACAGAATGAACTAACTTTTTTCAATCATAGAATCTCAACTTCAAATTCATTTCAACGTGATATCAAACTTCAACTTTGCTACTTCATTGCACAATATTAAAGACAGTAATAAAAAACTCAAATTTGTCTGCCCATCGCGACTCCAACTATGCTGCTCCACCAGAAGACACCTTCAAATTTATCAGCAGCACGACATGCCTTCAACTGTGTTGCTCCACCACTTGACTTCAAGAGTGTGAGAGACAAGGCTGATCAGACGTGCCTGGCCAAAGAGCTCATATCAAGGTTGATCAGACATGAAAGTAGAGAAGAGAAGAACACCACCGTTCTTGCCAATCAGACGTCAACTGGCTCTGATATCATGTTTCACGATGGAGAGAGAGAGAGAGAGAGAGTGAGATGAAAAAGAGAGTTAATTCTATTAGGGCCCGTTTGATGAGCGGGTGAAATTTAACACGGTAAATTTACCATGGTAAATTTTTCTAGAAAAATTTACTGGATGAAATTTCTCCCTCTTCCAATCTGAGGCCCTGTTTGATGCACAGGAAGAATTTACTGTGGTAAATTTAACCATGTTTGATGCACATGAAGAATTTAACATGGTAAATTTAACCATGTTTGATGCACAGAAAGAATCTAATGTGGTAAATGTTGTTTTTTTTTTGTGTTCCTCCTGTCCAAATTTGACGTGAGAAGAAATTGGAAGATGATCTTCCAAAACAACACAATGGTTAGGGTGTATTCCCTACCATCGAGAAAACAACAAGAACTAAATGTTGAGGGTGTATTCTCTACCATCCAAGATGCACAAGGTACCGACAACAGATTTCAGTAAAAAATGTAAGACCTACCAACATTCATGACATCCAAAAAAAAAATTGCTTGGGTTGAATAATTTCAGTGCAACGACGAATAATTTCAGTGCAACGATGAGAAGAAAAATGTAAGACCTACCAACATTCAAGACGCATTGAAATATGACCGAGATATTTAACGAAAGAAAAAAGGGGAAGGATCGAACACAGTTGCTTTTGAAAGTTAAGTTCTCAGCAGCTTTATTAAAGAGATACATCATTTTTGCAACAAGAGATACATCAAAAACTACAGCTTTCTGCGAAAGCTATATTACAACAAGAGATACATCATTTTTGCCTTTATTTTCACTGGAAGAAAGAACTCTAGCAGAATCTGAGACTGTGGGGATCACCTCAGTAAGAAACCACGACAACACTGGGTTATCTTCTGAACTGTTGAGCATGAGATGCATCCACTTCAGACCCCAACATAAATCTCCCAGTGCCACGATGGAAATTGTTCAACGATGACATCACATCAAAGTTGAAATTTTGGCCATCTTCTTCTTTGACTCTGTAATGATCAGGTCGGTTGCCCATAATTCCATTCCCATAAAAAGGTAAAATCCCAGCAGATTGAACTGGACAGTTGATCCCTGAACTGGGAGCATTGCCACCATGGACCTGTCTCAACATGCTGTCCGCTTGTGCTTGATTCTGCTTGTGGAGGGAACTGTTTTCAGCAGCTTGACTGATCCCCACACCCAGATCCAAACTAACTGCATCAGGTTCTCTAGAATAAGGCAATGCCCTGTTAACCTCAATCTGATTAGGTGGCATTAGCATAACAGGATTCAGAGACACCTGCATATTGGTATTCAGAGGACTGAGGTTCTGCACTGGCATTGGTGCAGATGTTGCACGGTTGGTGGAACTGGAAGTGGGTACATCAGGATTATGTTTTTTTTCCCTCATATGTTGTAATAACAGACTTTAGGTCATGCGAGGCTCTCTCCACATGCTTCCTAACAGGGCATCCAGCATTGGTGCATTTGTAGTAACTCCTGCCAACAGTAAAGCATTAATGGCAAACAACCTATATTTGAATGCAGTTAAATTCAACAGATCGAAACCAAAAATTGAAAACTAAATAACAGATTTTCAAGCAAATCGAAAACATGACAAGAAAATGTATTAAACGCCCAACTTATGCTCAAAAAACGCCCAAATCAGACGCCTATACACCTCATTCAACCACATGGCAGCAAATCATATTGCATCGTCATTTAACCTGTACAGCCAAAGAGTAAGCAGGGTTTCTACCTTTCCACAGGACAGAAGAAAGGCAGAGCTTGATGAGTCTGTTTTAGCTCCAAGCTTTTACAGAGAAAAACACAAGAACATTCAATTGTCAATCTAATTGGTAAGCACAAGTTAAGAAGTTAATGCATTTGCGAAGAAACCAGTCAACTGCNGTAACTGAGGCTTTGAAACAAGAGAAACAAATAGGAAAAAGGAAAAAAACAGAGCTCTGTAAATATTCAACCATCTTCTGATCCCTTCACAACTTGTTCAACAACTCGAACTCATAGAGAAAGAAGAGCCAGAAGATACATAATCATTCAGTATAACTAGCAAAACTATTCCTTTTTTTGCCATGCCCAAAACTACATTGTCAAAAGCCATGCCCAAAACAAAAACCGAAAACGACATTGCGTAATCACTGCGGCAGAAACAAACACGAAAAAGGAAAGCAAGGATCAGGGAGAATGAGAATGGAACAACAGCAGAAGAAAGAGAGAGAGGGGAGGAGGACCTGGTTGTCGGTGCTGCGCAGGGAAGCTGCTCTAAGGCGAAGGTGCTCTGCTTCCTGCCCTTGTCGCGTGAACAACAAAAAAATGAGCAACAGAGAGAGAGAGCGAGCGTGATGCAGCAAGAGAGAAAGGGAAAGACAAAAATAGGAAATCGCCCAAAATGAGATCCCTACAATACCGACGAATAATGAGAAAAACGCCCAAAATGTCTAGGGCAAGAGAGAAAGGGAGAAAGGGAAGAAAGCATACTGATGGAGGAGCGGCTCGGCGATGGCGGAGCGGAGATGCGAGGAGAGAAGAGGAGCTGCGGAGGGTCTCTCTCTGCGGACGGGTTGACAGTGAGAAGCAGAGAGACGAGGAGCTGCGGAGCAAAGGGTCAGAAAGAGGGGTTCACAGTGAGATGCTGCGGAGGGTCGGGTGTCGGGCAGGGTGAGAAGCGGAGATACTCGAGCGGTTGAAATTTCAACCGCTCAAAGTTACAAAATTTCGGTGAAACTTCCGAGCGTTTGATGGGTCCTTCGTCGGGCGGGTGAAATTTCACCCGCCCGTACCGATTTCAACCGCCCGGGTAAATTTACCTGGGCAATCAAACGGGGCCTTATTGTACCCTATTATCTACTTAACGAGAGATTAGGGATAGACTGGAGTCTTTACACAAGAGGAGACACATAAAGTTGTAAAAAGAGAAAAGAAGACTCTAACTTTTAAATAATCATAGAACTACCACACTTAAAAATAAACTTTCTGATTTCAACACATACTTGAGAAGAGAAAATCCTCCCTACCACTGCATCAGATATTAAAAAAGGGCTATGTCCAGTCATCCTCACCATTGAAACCTCTACTAGAATACTTCAAGGCCTAGAGTAAAATGGGCTCAATTGTTTTTGTGCATTTCTTTGTACTCAATGCAAGGTTGGGATTTTATCTGAGAATATTGAGTGACCCTTCATCATAAATCTAAACTCCCAACTAGGAAAACAAGTTTGGATGTATGTAGGGTGTCAAACCGTTGCTTCTTTGTCTGTAACGCCGGTGGTGCATGGTGAATTTTGATTCTTTTTATATGGGGATGGTGTTTGTTTGCCTTCCAGGCAGTAGGTTGCGGTAAACTAACAACCTTAAATATAAGCACGTTCAAATAACAAACAACTAAGCCGTCTTAGCTCAGCTGGTAGAGCGCGTGGCTTTTAACCACGTGGTCGTGGGTTCGATTCCCACAGACGGCGTCCTGATGATTTCGCCGAGGGTTCTCTTTTTTCAAATCCCTAATGTTTCTCTTTCTCTCCACTGCCTGGTAATGCTTTTCCGGTCATTATCACATTTACCATTGGGCGTTGTTTAGTTCTACTTTTCTTCCTTAGATTTTATGTCACAATGGTACGGGTACGGCATTTTTTAAAATTCTTCTTTACTGGAATGACTAAATCACCATCGCAATTGACCAACCTTACTGGGATTCTATGTCACAATGGTATGGGTACGGCATTTTTTAAAATCATGGTACGAGTACAGCGACTATTATATATAAAAAATAATTATTTTATATAATTAAATCACAAGTCGTAACAAAAATGTCAATAAAAAGAGGCTCATAATGAATAAATTATCATTTTTCATTTTGTTAATGAAACTTCTTATGTTAAAGTAAAACAAAAAACAAAAAAAATAAAGAATAAGTAATTTTTTTATTTTTTTAAGTTATAATATAGTTTGGATCTGGATCCGACCCGAATCCAGATCCAAACGTACCCAGCCGTACCGGCATACCAGTACGCCGTACCACCGTACCAGTACGTGGTACGCCACTTACCACTGTAACTTAGCTGGGATCACAACTTAAGCCCTATTGGAACTAATGGCAAATTAAAATGGACGAATCAAAGCTAACTTGTGAGTGTGTCGAATGGTTTATATCGCTCTATTGATTTTCATAGGCTTTTGAGAAAGGAGTCGTTTTTATCATATCGCCAACGACTACATATATACATGTTAGTATCGAACTTCTCGCCGCATGGGCAAATGATTAACTTATTCTGCGTTGAAAAAAAAAATTAATCGATTTCATTATTAGGTCAACGTAGATTAGAAGAGGTAGGTTTGGCTTGCTTTGGGGCTTGAGTGAACTTATGATACATCTTTTAAGTCAAGTATGGCACTTGTCACGTCCCTGCAAAAGTATGCTCTAAAATAATTAGGTAAATTTATGCTTTCATTAGACCTTTGTTTGTCTACAGCAAGTTTGTACAATTACATATTCATATTAATTTTGTTTTACAGTTTATTTTTGTTTTATGTTTGTTGGACTCTTTGAGCGTTTCAGTTCAAGTATTGACCAAAATAAAAAGTGAAGAAAAAAATAAATGAATAGAAAATTTCAAAAAGAAAATAAAATGAACTGCTTGCTTGAGAAGTTTGCCTTTAGTGACACCCTTGTTTTTAATTTTTTAGGGTGAGAGGTTTGGTGGTGGACTTATTTGAATAACTTCCCTGATTTTTTTCGTTTAGCTTTGGGTTTCTTACCAGACATCCTATAGGCATACAAATTATATTATGTCTTTGTTGCTCTGAAGAGCTTCTAGTGGTTAGGAATGTTCAACAAGTGAGTTGAGCTCAAGCTGAGCTTTAGAAGGCGAGCTCTACTGGTTAACTGAGTGTGAACTCGAGCTCCACTCGATTAAGCTCGTCAATGAATAATGATCTTTGTCTCCTTTAATCAATGAAAAACAAAAAAAAAAATAGATGTACTATTATTTCACTGTTCTTCTATAAAATATAAATTGCTAAGAAGAGGACCAACAAAAATTTCATTACTTACATAAAAAATCAATTATACACTCATTCATACAACCTCGTCTTGAAACAAAAAAAAAAAAAAAAAAAACCTAATACCTGGTTTGTGACTTGCGGTTGCAACCTGAGAGAAAGAGGTGGGGGTGGAAGAAGAAGAAGAAAAAAGAGAGAGAGAAAGAGAGAGAGAGAGAGAGAGAGAGAGAGAGAGAGGAATGAAAAATAAAAAAGGAAGAAACTCAAATGAGAAATGGGAAAAAAAATTAAGTAAAGCTTAAACGAGCCAGGCTCGTGTAACTCGAATGCAACTCGTTTATAACTGGAGCTTTAACTTGAACTCAACTCATTTAATAAACGAATCAGGTTCAAGCCGAGCTTTACGAGTGAGTTTGAGTTGAGCTTGAGCTGGCTTGCTTCGTTGTACATCCCTACTAGTGGTTGGAAAACCAGCGACTACTTCTTGACCTCTATAACAATTACGAAGGAAAATAACAAAAATGGTTTCCAGGGGCAAGTAGTCTTGTTACCTAGCGCACCCTTGTGGCAGTTTTGAGCTCTGCATTTTGTGTCATTGATGTTCCTCCTGGTTTAGGCATTGCCCAACCATAGGCATTCCTAACAAAGATAAGTCCTAACTAGTGGCGGAGTCAGAACTTTCTGGTTAAGGGGCGCCGTTACTTTAAATTTCTAAATTAAGGGGCAGTCATATATAAAAAAAAGTGAAAATTAATGAAGTGCACATGTATAAATAATGCAATTTCTATAGACTGGTGTGCACGCACAAGATGGCTCCGCCAATGGTCCCTGCTATCCAGCGGTTTGAACTGCACACGATTCTGACTTCGTATGCTCAGTAAAACTCCAATTAAGTGTAAGGAATGCATGTGATTGGTTTTAGAAAGGCAAGCCGAATTTGGTAATTAGGTCAAGGCATCTTTGTTATATTCGGTAGAGACTAGGGTTAGATTAGTCAAATTTATATTGACTAGATTAACGCATTTAATCACGATTAGTCACCTCTTAACAAAGAGTAACATCACCTTAATTACTTAGCTAATGATGATTTAGTTTAGTTAATTACGAGATTAAATCGACGAATCTGTGGCAAGTTGCAATTAACTATTCTTGAATTGTCCTCAGGACGAGGGGGGGAGAGAGAGGGGGGGAAGGGGTGGACGAAGGGAGAGGAGAGAGAAAGGTGGTTGCCGAGTTATCCACAAATTTTACCTTATTTACATACAAAAACATCATTGATTTTTAACTTTTTACATATGAGTGCCCCTTCAGTTTAAAATTTAAGTTTAGAGTGCTTTTCAGCCAAAAAATTTTTACCACTGCCACTGAAAAGGGGGCGACCATGTGGGCAGGAGTGTGAGGATCAGGGTGGAGTCAGGGGTCCAGCAAGGGCCACACTGTCCCCTCGCCACCTTGGCTCTTTTTTTTTTTAATTTACATGTAAATTTAAAAAAAAGTCATTTATCATATATAAATTTTTTTGAAAATTTATATTTTGATTTTTATTAAAATTTTGAAACTATAGTTTAGCTCTGAAAAATTTAAAATGCCACCTCAGATAAGCAAAAAACTGGTGCAGCGGTGAAATGTAGGCATGGTTTGATTTTACATACTTTTAGCAGGTAACAAGATTTTTCAACCTAGCCCACAGGATGGGAATTTTGGGAGAAGTAGCCTATTGGGTGTCGCCGTGACTTGTGTGTTCTTTGAATTTCTAACATTGGAGCCTACTACTTTTAGTTTTGAGTGAGACTGTGTGGGCATGTGGCAAGGGACCAATGTGGTATGACATGAATGACAAAAATGCCCCTTATAATTGAATGGAAGACTCTCCCTCATGAGGGTAAAAATGGAATTTGGGGTAACTTTTATCATAACCTAAATATCTCTTTGGTAAAACGTGGGAACTGGGAACGTTCTCCCCATGTTAAAGTGGCGATATGGAAAGCACCTTCGAAAGAGGATTTTACAAAATCTTCTCATTGTTTTCAAAAAATATATTTTAATCTTGAAACTTTTGTCATATGGCATTTATTATCAAGGAATTTCTTAAGGGGTTGGCGACCTATTTTTCTTCTGATTTAGAAAGTTAAGATTTGAAAACTTCAAGACATGGGTTCTATTTTTCGATTTTCTTCCTGATCCCTCGTCGCTTTTTTTTTCAGAAGAATGCCCACATTTTTTCGTATAAACAGGGCGTCAGTGATAATTTTACTTGAAAAATCTAAAGGTTATGATATTTTTATTATGCTACCTCTAAACTTTATAAAATTAGTAAATAAGGTTCGGATAGTTAAAATGCATTTAGAAATTCATTTAAAAATCATCAAAATCAGACCAACTACAATTTGTGAAAAAACTTGGAAAATCACTTGCAAGATTTTGAGTTTTGAAATTAAACTTGTTCAATTGAAAGTGGTAGGCATTAAAATTATTTGGTATACTAAATTGAGTTTATCTTATGCTCATGTTTCAGTTGTTGAACTTGCCAATAGATAAAAAAAAATGACAAATAGAATTTATGCTTCCAAATTAGCCAAAACTGAGAAATTGAACGGGACTATTTTTAACATTTGGAAAATAATAAAATCCATTGGTGTAAGCCTAGAAGCCACTCTAGTGTGAGGGCCAAATTATAGTTTCAAAATTTTAATTGGGCAGAAATCTAATTTTTTGAAATTTTTACATAGAATAAACAATTATTTTTTTTAATTTACATGTAAAAGTTTTATTTTTAAAATTTTGAGAGGAGGCCAAAGCCCTTGCCGATCCTATTGGCTCTGCTCTTGGATAGTTGGATATGATAACTTGCAAATCTCAACTATCTTTAATTTTCTTCCTTCTTCTTGGAGAACGGTAAACATGCAAGGCTGCCAAGAGACTTAAGTTGACTGAACTGCCATTGCAACCAACAATAAAACAAGAGCATATGAGGAAGAAAAGAAAATTGAACTTATACTAAGCAATCGCAAAAATATAAGAATTAAAATTAGCCGGCTGTTGTATGTGACCATACTTTTTTTCTCAGTTGCTTGACTTTCATTTTTTTGCGACGGAATGCACCTTGTGTGATGGTTTTTGTAATTACTTGTGAGGCCATAATAAGTTTCTTTTGCAAAATGAAATTGATATAGTTTCTTCAACTACTAGTCTTCATGGTTGACATTAAGAGAGCGGCGGGAGCCAGACACTTCTTGACAAGAACTAACATTTAGATGTCGTGTTTGTACCATGAAATTGAAAAAAGTAAGTACAATGTGCTATACTATAAAATAAAAAAAGTATAAACCTAAGTCACCATGATAAAATATTTGATAACGATCACTTGGATTTAAAAGGGGAGCCTGAATTTCTGTATACCCTACTTCTTATCTGTAAAATGCCATTTCTTCGTTCGTCTCGGAACCACCCGCGATGGCATTTAATTTGCTCCTAAATATATGTTACATTCAATTTTCTTGTTCCTTAAATAAGATTTTTAAGCAATAGAATTGTACAAGCTGAGCTACTAATAGATCGATACACCATATTGGTGAGCAAAATAATATAATACCATTTACTAAATCGCTCCTTATGAACAAAAATTAGGTTTCTTTTTCTTTTTTTGGTCGCGGCTTGGTCTCTAACTTTTTTCTTTTTTTCTTTCGAAACTCGAAATATTTCGTGCTGGTAATCGGTAAACAAGACAAACATGCGGATAATGAGGGATCTAAACCTTATTCCCCATTTAGTTTGGACGAGATTCATTTGAACTCAAAATGATAAGATATTGACCATCGACTAATTTTATTTTGAAAAAATGTTTGCTTAGAGAAAACAACCTTCCATGTAAAACCTCCAAGTGGCTTTCAAGGTTTTGTCTTGCTTTGGATTTTGGTGGATTTACTTCTTCAACTCAGGAGTGCTTGCTACTATAGTGCTTGCTACTATTTAAAACCTAGACAAACAATTACTTAGATGTTGTGCTTGTACCGTTTAAAACCTAAAGAAACAACATGTCAAAGCGTGAAAGCAACACAACAATGAAACTTTGAACCAAAGCAGCCTGAGTGCCCCATTTCTTACTGGTTATATCAATATCTCCAAAGTAGTAAGCCTCAGTGGAACTGCACTTTTAAAGTACGCATTTCAAGGTCCGAAACCACAGGATAATTGTAGAAACGAATCGGGTACTAACATCCGACCCGCATTCAGGCTCTCTGCCCTATAAGTATGGGCGTCGTCATTGTCTTCCGTTCTTTGTTGTCGTAGAGAGGGGGAGGGAGAACGAGCTTTCACTTCGTTCAAAGGCGAGCGGGCGAGGGAGAGATCATTTTAGCTGCTTAATCGTTCGGTTTCTCTGTCGCAGTAAGGCGTGCGTCTTCCCTCTTTCTTTTCTTCGTTTCTCCTTTGCTTCGTTCTTATGTGATTTCGTTTTCTCCTTTCCGATCTGCTGGTCATTCTGCTCTACGGCATCTGGATTGCTACTGTTTTCTCTTTGAATTTGGCGCCTTTTTTTGATCATTGGGAAAGGTTTTTGGGGTTTCTCCTCTAGGGTTTGTGACAGATTGCTGACAGCCATTGCTTTACTGCCGCTTGGAGGCCTTAGGGTTCTTCTTTGGAGGTTGGGGTGAATACCCGAATAATCTTGGGACGGTACTTAACCGGAAGTTCATACGGTACAATTGAGTCGTAAGCTGCTTTCCTTCTTCAATGATTTTGTTGTCCCTGATTCTTCATCTTCCTATTGTGGTTACAGCAACATCATTTCAGTTTTCCAATTTTGCGTGTTCTGTGATTACAAGATGACCTTACACCTGTTCCCGTTAGTGTTTAGAAATAATAATGTATATCTAGGTTTAGTATCTGTCCTTCCAAAGTGAAATACCAGTGGCTCTATGGCCTAGGATAACAATGTCGAAAGCACATCCAGATAAAATGTGTAAGCTAAATATTTGCGTTTCAAACGTAATAATCTAATTATCATGTGTAACTTAAGTTTAGTCTTTCGTGTCAATAAACTGATTGTTTGATTTTGATGATGTAATCGATTTTAGTAAGGAGGCGAGAATGACTAAAACTCATATGGTGAACACGATTATGAATATCCGTACGGAAATACACGGAGATAGCTGCCGAACATGTATCAATTCCCAACTGCCATAGACCAAATTGGGAAGTCAATAAGAAGTGATAATAAATCAAGTTCTTTTATTCTGTCAGCCAGGTGCCTTTGTATGTTTACCAGCAAATAGGCCAAAGCACTTTGGGCCTTTACATTTTCAGTTTACTGTATGTGACTATGTCTCACTACTCTTTGTAACTGTACCATTAAGGTTTCTCTCTTTGTAATTCAAAATACTTTAAGCAATTTATCTTAGTAGTTCCCTTTATTTTATCTAAATGTTTTTGTCATCTGAGGGTGTGTTTGATGATCTCAAGCCTCAAATCTTAGGATCTGATGTGGGAGCGTCTTGTTGCTATGTGGCACCAAAATCAGAGATTCTGTGAAATGTTATATTGAAATTCAAAGGTAGCTACAATTTTTCATCTCTTTTTTGTGAGATATGCAGCTGGAAGTGGCTTCAGTTAACAATTAACATGCATGTTTTTTACCAAATCAAGTTTTCTAGAAAATCATTTTTTCAATGCGTCACCTAAACACTACCTTAGTAGTGATAGCAATGAAGATAAACAATTTAACTTAACTTTAAAACATTAGAGAAAAATAACGTGAAAATAACACCAAAAAGTTGTGATAAAACTGTGAAAATATGCGTTAAATTCATTTTAACATTTTTTTTTCAAAAACATGTTTTTTCCAGTTTTTTTTGTCTCAGTCATCTTTAACATGAATGTCTTGCCTTTTTCAAAAAAGCCACGATATTTGGATGCTGGTTCAGAGGACAAGAATGCCTCTAACACCAGATCATCTTAGATTTTTCATTTTTGGATTATAAATCTGGTCTACATGGAAAAATGATGACATCTTTTGATGTTTGGAGTTCATCCATGTAATAAAATAGAAAAAGAAATTCTTAAAAGTTAATCTGCTAGTTTTGGGTATCTAGATGTTAGATACAGCCAACCCAAATGTATAGCTTCAGTTATGGGTTGGGTGTCTATAACTATAAGCTTACAATACTAGAAAGGAAGAGTAAACGGTATTCTCTTTGCTTGAAAAAAAAAAAAAAAACTTGTTAAAAGTTGAAAGTGATAGAAAAGGTCATAGAAAACATTGTATGAAGCACTGTAAAAATTAGCTTCGCCTGTAAGTTACATGTGCTGTACAATGCCTGATGTGTGTTTATCTGTGTCTGAATTAGTTATGAAACACCATATCTAATTGTATGCTGCTTTTCTATTTGATTTTGTCAGTGTTTATCTAAAACAAACATGTTCTCTAATAGTTGGAATCTACCTAAGAAATCAAGTCCCTTGAACCCATTCATTAGGAGGGGTCCTCCACATACTAGAGGAAAGTTGTGATTGGGAGTGATTGAGTTGCTAGTCCTCACAATAGGAAGTAACTTGTTCAAGCCTTTTTCCACAAAGTGGCTTGCTGACCATGTTTCAGGCACAGGGAGGCTAGAATCTGTTTCAGGGTGTTCTAGATCTCCTGAAGTGGGAGATGCCAAATTCTACTTTGTAAGTAAAGCAATTGTTTGAACATCATTCTTTAGTTGTCTTTGAAACTCTGCTGCTCAAACACAAGGTATTACTCTTTCATAAGGATGTGCTAATCTAGTTTTGTCAACAGTGGTATACTTTCCATGAAGGCATATCCATTGTTATGAATATCACATGGGTATGGAGTGAAGTTTGAACCATAGCCACAAATATCGTTCTGGGGAAAATATCGGCGAGGTCTTTCTTGGGTTCTTTTTGGCGAAGCTATTTTTCTTGGAAAAATCTCTGGAAAATCTTGACAGTTTTTAAAAAATATAAAAAATTCACATGTCACGCCTTGAAAAAAAAAGCAGAACTTGAAGTCTATTATGGAATTAGACATAAAGCATACTGCTCCTTTATTAAATAGTTAAAAGATATGACCAGGTGGGAGTGAAGGGAAATCTACAAAGAAGATTTATAAAAAAAAAAACCTAAAAAAAATAAAACCTACTGCAGGTGGTTTCTGCCCAAGTTCACCAAAGAGCAGCAGCACCCAATTGTGGAAAAAGAGGGCTTGGAAACCCTACTCCTCTTTTCTCTTTTCCATTTTTGCCATTAAAAAGAAGAAAAGAGTTCAAAACTGCCCTTTCAAAACTTTTTCTTTACAAAACTACCCCTAATGGAGCACATGCAGGTTAAAGTTTTTAAAATTTTCAAAAAATACTAAGAATGCCTTTGCTTGATCTCAGGTTTAAACAATGACAAAAAAACAATAAAAAAAACACAATATATGTTTTTGGCAATATTTTGAAATATTGCAGTATGTTGCCTTTTTTTTTTGTTTTTATCGTAAATATCACGATATTTTCGAATATATCGCAATATTTGTGGCTATGATCTTTGAGCATAGGAAGTTTGAAAAATCTGGGTACGGGGTATAGCAAAACAATTCATAGATTCATACACATTTGATCAAAGAACATAGTTTAATAGTTCATACCTATAATCCCATTAAATTAATGTTAAAAACAACGGCAAAATAAAGTGAAAGGTTGAGCCTTCCAATTAAAGTTTCAAATTGAACTGGGTCTGACAGACTGGATCCAAAAGGTGCCTAAATGGTCTAGCATGCGGCATGCCCCTATTAAAACTGCCTTACCAACACGGGCATGCCAGCTATTCCCACATACCCATGTCACATAGTTTCCTTGTCAAAAGCTATTAGCATCATTTTGCACTTGAAAAAGCTCTTCCTGTTATATGCTGTTTCCTTGTTCAAAATGTCATGTTTTTCAACTTGGTATTGCATTTAAGCCTTTATTATAGTTATATAAAACATGTGAAACACATTTGATGACACGTGAGCCTGAAAGAGGAAGCATTTGTTTGTATTAGTTCATATTATAGTAACATATGTTTGTGCTCCTTTGGATATATGAAGTAACCACTTTCCTTTGTATATTTGCTCATATGGTCTTGTGGTAGGAGCCCCTGCAAGGTATCTGTTTTTTATTAGATATAATCTTTGTGGAGACTTTTCTGTTCAGAAGACAGATGGAAATTGTACTTTCTGTTTTCTAAAATAGAAAAACAAATTACATAATGAAGACATGCAGCAGAACTCATTAATTTGTTTTTTGGGGAAAAGGTTAAAGAAAATGGAGTGATGCTCTTTCGTGATATTTTTCAAAAATTCGGATTTGAAATTTGTGACTTTATCACTGCATATCTGATGTTAAATGATTTCCAGTTTTATGTAAAAAATATAATCACTTTTCATTGGATAAACAAATGTTGTAAATATACATATTTGGCACCGTATGGGTTTGATCACTTATACGTCCCATGTGTCACCTTATTTTTTTGATTTATTTGAATTAAAAAATAATTTAAATTTATGTTAGAAAATGAAAAAAGAATATAAACCTGTAATCTGCTTGCATCATACTGGCAAGGGGCCAATATGGAACAATATTAATAACACTGGGATAAACACAATCTTTTACATGTTAATGCTTGGACTGTCTTCAAAGTTCAGTGAATTCCAATGGAAAAATTGATGGAATACCTAGTACTACCGTAGTTCATGGTGGCCTTGAGAATAGTTACTGACGTTCTTAAGTTTTGGCATTGTGGCATATGATATTGTTCTGTTCCAGCCTTAAGAAATGTGCTGTTCTGATGGGTTTTTATTTCCTTATGGAGGCCACTATGATTTGATTTGCAAATATTGGTTTTGGGGTTCCCTTTTGCAGTATCATGTGGTTGTTAAGGGCAACAAAGGTTGTCGGATTCGTGTGATAGACCAACTAAGTCACAAGTCAGACACATGGCTGCAGCTTACAATTTTGTCAACAAAACCGATACTGAATCAACTGTAGGAAGCCTGCCATCAATCTCTGGCTACAATCATGACCAGCTGACAGAGTCAGCTGCTTCAAGGGACCATCATGATGGTTCCAGTGCTACATGCAACACATCAACCTCAAATTTGACTTCAGCGAATGAATCACATAATTATGCTAATTATGGCTACTATCCAAATTCCACATATTCCTATGGTTATGGCAACACAGGCTATGAGAATTATTACTATCCTTATCAGCAGCAAGGAAATAATTCTTATTCTGAGCGAGTGGGGACATACCAAACAGGTTCATATCAGCCTCTTAACTCATTTCCGAATGCAAACACTTCTGTGGGGCCATCAAGTTACTCAGGCACTTACTACGATCCTGGTGTTTATCAGACCACTGGAGAATGTCAAAGTGGTGGCTACAGTAGTCAGAATAGCTTGTGGAGCACGGGGACTTATGGAAATTACCCTTATCCAAGCTATGTGACAGCAGACTCTAATGGCACTCATACTTCTAATAGTAGTGGTGTGAGTCAGCCTCACTATCCACAGAATGCATGGCCAACAAATTATTACACTCAAACCGTGCCTGAAGTTAGCTGTGCTCCTGGTACTGAAAGCACAGCAGTTACTGCTGCACCTCCCTTGAGTTCAATTGCAGGTGCAGGTGGGTATGCAGGCAGCAACACTCAACCCCCACCACCTGGAACTACTATATCATGGAAATCTGAATCCAACTTCTCTGGTGTATCTGTGCAGGTTAGTGAACTCTTATAAATTTCTAATTGGCTGCATAAAAAGAAAGTAATGCATTACTGCTGTTTTTGCCTTGTCCTCCTTCATTTTCTCTTTCTTCTCAGGAGAATTATTATGGGTAGTCATAAAGGTTAATGCACTTAGGCTTCTGTTAAATCTCATTGTTATTCTTGTTGCCATCAATAATATTTTTCATTCTCTTGGGAATTATTTGATCTTTTACATTCTCTTGCCTTGTATTTTTTTTGGGGGGCATCTTGCATTTTAATTTTGGAGTAATCACCTTCATTTCTTCTTTTAGTTTTCCTGTAAGGTTCAATTCTTCTTTTGTATTTTTTATTTTGTGTATGTAGTAATAGCTTTTTGTTTCAGACCTGAAATTTGTTGTTGGATTTCTTGATGGATGAATAACAAGTACTGAGAAGATATCTGATTTTGTAAATTTCCTTCTTCGGTAGGTCGGTTCAGTTCTTCTTTTGTGTTTTTGTTTTTGGTTTTGTGCATGTAGTAATGGCTTTTTGTTTCAAACCCAAACTTCATTGTTGGACTTTCTTAATCGTTGAATAACAAGTAGTGAGAAGATATCTGATTTTGTAAATTTGGTTCTTCCCAAGTCACATGGGTACTTCAGTAAGGTCCACGTATCTCCGTCGCGGTACCCGTAGCTAAAGTGGGTACATGGATACACTTTGCTTACTTTTAGCTTGAAGCTGTTTCAAACTATCTAATCTTACTTGGTTCAATTTTTTATAACTTAGTTTTCATTCTGTTTTTAGAGGTATTGTTCATTAACATATAATGGTTTTATTTATATCACTTGTTTATTAAAATGTTACTTTCATTTTGATTTTTTGTGCTACTTTGCACACACACACACACATATATATGTCCTGCTGTATCCCCATACCCACATTTGTAAATTTTCTGTGTCTGTACCCATACCCAAATCGTACCCTTATCCATGTAACTTAGAGCTCAAGATTGTTGATGTTGCTGAATCTTGGAGCCCGGATGAATTTGGCCTAAGGGGTTAACAACACTAACATGGTCTATACTCCATAACAATTGCCAGCTGCCGAGGATTGGATTGTTGCCAGTTGCCACCCAGGTTGTATTGGGCTTGTCTGGTGACTAGGAGAAGGGTAGATCAGGGTCACTTGCACTCTCATGATCGAACCTTAAAGTGCCTTGCTGCCATAGGATTGAGGACCTTGAGTGGCAGAATCCTTTGAAGTGTGCATGGGTGCAAGTAGGGTTACCAGGATTTCATGAATGGAATTAAGATGTGTAAGCAACACTGAGTTGCATTCACAGTGTCCAAAAGATTAAAATGCTGATGCCTGGATATACACAAGGAGATGCGGTGGACAAGCCAGACTGGTTGGCCCCTTGTTACCTAACTTGCCATTGGCTGGATGAAACCCAATTTAGTTGAGCTGGAGATGACTGATTGTGGCAGTTGTATATTAAACTTGAGAGTTTTATTTTGATTGAAAACTAATCTAGTATGGGAAGGCATTCAAGTGGCATTTTCAATTAAAAAAAGAACCTTGTAAGTTGGGATAGCCACTTGAAAACTTTATGACTTTGGGTGGGCTAATGTGTGTGTGTTTGTATCAAATGTCAGCATTTTTTACTAGAAAAATAAAAATGTGGAAAATAAAAGGAAAAAATATGAAAAAATTGCACTATTTTGAAAAGCATACCAAGACAAAAAAAATGCAATTCTAATGGTTTCTTTAGCATATTGTTAAACATTTTGATTTTGAATAACGGTTTTGTAAGAAAATAAAAAAAGAAAACAATGTTCATATGTTCAGTATAATTTTAATTTTTTTGGATTCCCTAGATCTTCTCCATGGGAACAAACTCACCGAGGAAAAGCTCGCTGATTAGACTTGACAACACTATTGTGACAATGATATACCTTTAGTCACTCAAAATATATACAATACATTATGAAGCATAAGAAACAATATATAGAGCTTCATATTTTAGAGCAAAGAAAAAATATATATACTTATAGGGTACAACGGTACTAAAAAACAAAAAAAGTGTACAAAATTTGAGCTTCATGTGTTAGATCGTGAACAAGTATATATATATATATATATATATATATATATATATATATATATATATGCACTATAAAGAGCTTCACAGTTTAATGGGAGTGGGAGAATATCTGCATCTCAGTGCTCTTCTGTAACTTATTTCCCTTGGTATCCCTCAAGAAAAAATTGCCACAGGGAGGGAGGGGGAATACCTGTGCTTTCCTGCATCTTTTAAGAAGGGGATAGAGGGAGAGTAGTTGGAGATAAAGATTTAAATAAAAGGGATGAGTTTCTATCTAAAATGATATCTATCAAGAGATCACACTTGATATTTTAGAAGGTCATCCTTTTTTGGAAGGGCCGATGTAAACATGTAGTGTGTCAGCGACTAGTTGGTGGCTAGTTAACCAAGTTGGTTGACTAATCCCTCAAATGGTCCCAGCCAACTTGGAGGTAGGGGCTATTTGGCTGACTGGTGCCTTTGTCATATCCGGCAACTAGTCAGGCTAACTAGCCTAAGCTTGATACCATAGCATAAGGGTATATAAGCCCCTAAACGTTTCTCAAAGTCTTCAATATAAGATTATTTCTCATGTCTTCACCAGCATATAGGCGCATCTTCCAGTTTGATTCTGGTTCCTTCTGCATTTTTCTTGAGAAAAAAACATGTATAAAAGTTTGTTCAAGATTCTAGAAATGGTTTTTTAATTTCATTTATTTATAAGGCAATTTTGATGCTATGCAGTAATTCACTTTTACGGGCATTGTGTGCTGCATGATGCAACCCCGGTTTGCAATTATTCTTTGTATTTGACGTTGTCTGCCTGAGATAATGATTTTTGTTTGAGCCTTACCTGTTGCCTGTCTTTTTGGACTAGGTGCACATCACTAGTATCTTGCTTTGTAGGTAGTATAAAGTTGATGCTCTTCTGTCCTGTTCCAGGAAAATCCTGCGGTGGCTGGGAATCATTCTGAAAGTTGGAGGCATGAAACTATCAGTTACCAAAATCAGTTCCATGCCAATGCACCTTTGTACTTTCATAGGCCTGCTGAATCTAATCAGATTCATTATGATGGTCAAGACCAGCATAAGGCTGCCTGTGCTCCAATACCGACTTCACAGCATAATCCTTTACAGGAGACTGCACAGGGCCTCCTTTCACCAATACAAACAACTCCTGCAGTGGATACACGGCGAGCAAGCAAACTCCAGATTCCTACAAATCCAAGAATCACTTCATTTTCCTTAGGCATGCCAAAATCTGAGAAGGAAACTATGACATCAGATTCAGCAACAAGGCCTGCCTATGTCAGTGTTTCATTGCCAAAGAATAGCATTGTTACACCATCACATGATGCTACGGATGCAGCACTGAAGGTCTAAATCATATGCATATTTTCCATTTGATGCTTAGTTGCTTATCTTCTGTCTAAGGAACCTATTAGCTTTGTTTGTGAAACAGCTATGCAATTTTATTTTTGTTCTTATTGAATATCAGGCAGATAAAGTTTGACGTTGTGTTGCCAGATGCAAATATTTTTCCATACATTGCAAAATCAAATATTCTCAGCGATTAATGTTAAAATTTGGAAGTTAAGGTTTCTTTTCTCTTTTTGATAATCTTCTTTTTTTGTGTTTCTGATGACTGCAATTCTCTCTTTTGCCTTGATACAGCCTGCAACCTTTCCTCCTTCCCTTTGCTCATATGTTGAGAGGGCTTTGGCTCGTTGTAAGGATGATTCACATAAATTAGCCAGCCAAGAAATAATGAAGGAGGTTAGTAGATCCCAACTTGAATCTTCCTTTCTTTCTTTCTCACTCTTTGATATTGTGCGTGTGTAATGTGCTTAAAGTTCCAATCCTTCATAACCTTATACTTAGATTGGCATGCCCTGCTAGGCTCTTCCTAGCCCCAATTTGGAACTTAAAAAACTTGGTATTAATGGCTTTCGAGGGAGCATTTTTTGTCTGTATTAATTGTTTTAAAAAAATATTAAAAAATTGGAAACAGGAGAGTTAGTGAATAGGTTGTTCATGAATAGATAGATTGGTCAGCCTGGGCATTTCTAAGAATCTAGGTTGCGTGGATAGTGACAAAACTTGAGTGGGATGGTTATGCATTGAGTGATTGTTGCAGTCGTATGTCTTTGTCATGTAGCTTTTTATGGATAGTTCTGATCTTATTTCATGTTTCTGAGTGAATTTGGGTGTTGATATGATCATTAATGAGCAAAAGGAATTTGATTTTCTTGGGTTGCTAACTGGGGCAAAAGAAAGTACCTTTACTTCTGCTTGTTCTTGTTGTAGGCTGGACCTGCTTCTTGCACTTTCTTTGAGTAGGTTGGAATTTTGATAGTTAAATACCACTTCTCTTTAGGTTTCATTTTCCCCAAGTTTTCCTTTTTTGTTTTTGCAGATGATCACAAAAGCTTCAGCTGATGGAACTCTTTTTACAAGGAACTGGGATCTGGAACCACTTTTTCCTCTACCAAATGTAACAAACGTCATAGAAAAGGAGTAAGAAGTGTTTGTTTCTTTTTTTCTTTTCCCTTTCTTAAGATCTCAAATGTGTCCTGGAGTGACTTTCTTTTCTTAGAAGAGGGTCAAGAGCTTCTAGAGCTGTTCCTTTGCCATCAGTCAGTTTGTTTCGATGGTATGGAGGCAAGACTTTGTTGTTATGTTTTGAGAACTGCCTTGTGTGAAGAACATACATATTTCTGAGAGAGTGATAGTTCGTGATGATAAGGTTCATGTAGGCAAAATTCTAAAAGTTGAGAATGTTTATTATATTAATGATGAAGTTCATGTTGGCGCAAGTTGTTGAAGTTGAGAATTTTTATTGGTCTAGGTGTAAACTTCCACCATTGGTTTGGACCGGAAAATTTTCCTTTATTTTCTTCCATTTGGTATATTTAGTCAAACCTCTAATTTGGATGTCTTCCCACATTAATGTAATCTAAAATACAGAAAAATAAGAAAGGCATGTATTTCATGAGGATGTACAAGAACCACAAATAAATAATATAACAAACAACAATATGGTATTCTGGTGCTTCTGTACCAGTTTCTTCTCTAATAATACGCGTGACACTTAAGTCACATGGGTACTTCAGTAAAGTCCACGTAGCTGTGTCGCCGTACCCGTACCCAAAATGAGTACTTTGACACTTGGGTACTTATAGATCCAAACTGCTTATTTTACTTTTGATTTGTTCCTTACTTTTTATTCTATTCTTTGGATGTGAAAATTCGATTGATGTTCATATTTGACTAGGGGGCTGCTTGGTTGTCAATATATTTAAAGTTTTTCATATGTTTCTTAAATACACTTCTGCAAGAGCCGTTGATATATATTTTCTGTGTTATTTATTTGTTTATGTTGATGTATACATATTTTTTAAGTATTTCTTATTTTATATATATAATATATATATATATATATATATATATATATATATATATATATATATATATATATATATATATATATATATATATATATATATATATATATATATATATATATATACGGCCGTACCCCCGCACCCAAGTTTTTGAAAAATGGTCAGTACCCGCACCGGCACCCGTACCTATGTGACAGAGGTGACACTATATTTGTACGTATTTTAGTGCATTCTGAAATTGTGGGTTCATCTAAGGTTGCCCTTTATTGTCCACCATGTCGCCCTAGTAACATATGTAGCTTCTCCATTGATGAATATTGAGTCAAATTAGAGAAAATTGTACACTTTAGCCTTATTATGATGTAGTGAACAATGAATGGGTAAATTTGAAATTGTAGTTGTAAATTTCAGTGCAGGTAGGGTCTGGTTTGCTAAAAACCTGCATTTTTGGCTGTCGAAATAAAGGGTTGGGAAATTTGCTGAAATTGGAAAACTGATAGATGGTCAAGTGATTTCATGGGAACCTACTGGCTGTGAAATAAGTTGAGCAGTCATGCTGTTGCTTGGTTGAGAAGTAGTTAGAATGAAAATTTTGCAGAAACTGATAGGCAAACTAAGTGGATCTAATTTTCTGAATATGGTGACGTTGGATGATACTGTTGTTCCTTTGTTAATCTCTCTCTCTCTTTCTCTATATATATATATATATATATGTGTGTGTGTGTGTGTGTGTGTGTGTGTGTGTGTGTGTGTATGTATGTGTCTGTGTGTATCAAAACAATATTCCTTTATAATATTGTGCAAAACATGCCATACGATGTTTTTGATTTTTTTTCATTCTTCAGCAACTTGCAGTGCTCTCTCAATCTTTCTACAATATCAAATCTCAAAAAAAGCCCTACAAGACGCTCAAAAAGTAGGTGGGAGCCCCTTTCAGAGGAAAAACTAGTAGAAAAGCTTGCACAAGCAAATCATGACCAAAAGAAAGCTGTCTGGAATGGTTTTAAGGAAAGGGAGGCATTGGTAATCTTTTGGCTACTACTTCCACCAATACTTGTATTTTATGCTACTTGTAACTGGCAATTAAATGAATAGGCAGTGGTGCATGTAATTCTGTTTTATGCATTTACAACGTGTAGGTCCTTGTCGAACTTATTGCTTTTTCAGAAACCGTTGTTGCTACTGTTGCCAGTATAGTCTCAGTTCACCTAAATTTCTAAAATCTCATGAATTTATCATGAGATATTGAGAAAATAACATTAAAGGTAAAAATATTGCAAGACACTGAGAGAACAGGAAATCATAGATTTAACAACAGGTGAATAATATCACCGAAGTTTGATTTTATTTGCTTAAGAAATAGCTTTCCCCATTTTTGCCTTTCTTTTCAAATTTTCCGAGTCTTTCTAATGTCTGAGATCTTGCTAGTATTTATTATCAGACCATTGCTGTCCAACATTTTCCTGGCTGAGCTATAGCCAATGCCAGCATTTGTGACTATTGTACTAGCGAATGATCTAGCTGGTGTTTTTTCCTCATCCCCTCTTGTTTAATGGCTGCAGGCTCCTACCGCTAAATATGATCCCAGGGAGAATGCTTGGGGTGGTACAAAGTCCTCAACTGAGCAGCAAAGCCTTCAACAGAAAAGCTTACGAAGGCCAGAAAAGAAGCAACGTGTCTTTGAAAATACAAACTCTGCTGAGAATGGGGATAATTCAAGTGATAGTGACAAGGAGTCTGGTTTAACTGCGTATTACTCAGGTTCCCTTGCTTTGGCAAATTCACCTGAGGAAAAGAAGCGGCGTGAAAATCGCTTCAAGCGCTTTGAAGCTGTTCATGAACATGGGCATGCAAACAAGCAATATAAGCCAGAAGCTATTGGGTCTGGAAATTCTATTAGCAGAAGGGCTAGTGCCCTTTTGCTTGCAAAAGGTCATGAAGCTAGTTGTAGCAGGGCTGTGGAGGATTTTGATTGGGATGCACTCACTGTGAAAGGGACCTGCCAGGAGATTGAGAAACGCTACTTGCGTCTTACTTCTGCACCTGATCCTGCCACTGTAACTTCCTGAAGCTCAAGATTCACTATTTCTTTTGGTGTCCTTAAGTTACTTTGAGTATTTTATTAGGCCTATGCACACAATAATGTAGTTCTGCAGGCAATTCCCGTTTTGCATTAGATGTGACTTGTGAGTCTAACATGGTTGTTTTTTGTCTTTGAAGGTAAGGCCTGAAGAGGTGCTAGTGAAAGCTCTTGAAATGGTTCAAAGCTCTCAAAAAAATTATCTATACAAGTGTGATCAATTGAAATCCATCCGTCAGGATCTCACTGTGCAGAGAATACGAAATGAGCTAACTGTAAAGGTCTGAAATGGATGGTGTGTTGTGGATCTTCCTGTTAGATTTGGATCAAAGTTCTTTCCTTGGTTCTCTTTCCTTTTCAAGCTTACTATGTTTCTTAAAGTTTTAGGTTATTCATGCTGTGAATATAATTTCATGTTGGGTTTATTCTTTGTTCTTACTAGTAGTGTTTGGACTAAGCTGGTTCTTGAAATTGCAAAGGCTTTTCCTCTTTTTGGTTTTTGTCCTCTTCTGCTTGTGCCTAACAGCAATATTTCTTTGTCAGGTGTATGAGACTCATGCAAGATTAGCACTTGAAGCTGGTGATCTGCCTGAGTTTAATCAGGTCGGAACCTTATTGACCTCACCTGGACTATCTGTTGCTTTTTCCATGTTCAGCTCTTTAGTGCATTATACAAAGTTAGAAACACAAAAGGAATCACAAATTGTTCCTCTTTCCATGGGAAGAAAACTAGTGGAATTGATTCAGGATGCATGATGGTCCATGGTCTACCAAATTACCAATGATATTCAGTAAAGAATACTGGAGCACCAAAAGATTTTAGGAAGAAGCAGAATTGCGAAGTTTATTGGTTATCAAATGTCTGAATAGACAGGCCAAACTTGCCATTGGGTTTTTGTAGTTATATGGGAACAACCAATACTTTAACATGCATTTCATCTGGAATAACAATTTCCGACTTGAGGTATCACTCCTATGTGGTTCTTAGAACATTGATCCAAGCTATACCTTTCGGCTTTAGTTACAATAGTGTCACATTAGCATGGAAATGCAGAACATAATGCTCTGTTTAAGCTGTGGGGGCAAATTCTCTATGTTTTTTATATTGGATGGACTTCATAGACCTTTGTGCCACATGGGCTTCAGCCTAGCCTGGTTGCTATTTGAGTTTATTTTGTAAGAAGTAATGTGAACTTGGGTTTCTTTATGTTGCTCGCAACATAGGTAAAAGATTAGAAGCTGTTACATGGATGTGGGTCCCGTACCCGTACGGGTACGGACACAAGAATTTTCAAAATTTTCGGATACGCGGATACGGCAAATTTTATATTCTAAAAAATGATAAAATAAAAAAAACATTAAATTAATAGTTCACTCTTACAATCTCGTAGGAAAGTTTGTTTCATCACAAAAGTGCTGAGTATTTTAAAGGATTGTTCATGGAAATAATTGGATGCATCACAAAGAATTGATAAAATGAAAAACAAATTAAATTAATAACTTTTGTTTTTTGGCGTGTCCCAGCCGTGTCGCGTGTCCGGATATGCGTGTCCGCATGTCGACACGGATACACAGGCTAATTTGCCGTGTCCGTGTGACATAGATTAGAAGCTACTTGATCAGGGAAAGCTTTCTTTATTTATAAAAGCTATGAAATTGGGCTAATGAATTGGGTTGGAATATTGCTACAAAAAATGCAGTGTGATCTCTAAGCTTTCTTCATCTTCTTGATTCTTCATCACAAGCTTAGAACTATTTTAGGCTAGGCAAACATAAAATATGTGGTCTGTTATCCTTAAAAGTATCTTTTCTTGGTTGTAGACTTGTAGTATGACCAACAATCAAGGGTTAGAAATTGCTGGCCAAGGGTTCACATGTGGGTTCGTGGATCTACAAAGAAAAAAAAAAAACTCTAATATGCTTGGTACTAGTTGTGAGACCCTAGTAACAAGTACAATGTATACCCTGATCACAATTTTAGTCTTCATTTTTCATCTTTCTTGTGCTTATCATATTAGGTAGGATACGAGAATCGTTTTGTGTTCAATGCTTTGTTTGTATAAAATCTTCAGTAATCATGAGATCAGCATTTTTTATCCCCTTTAGCGGTTGCAAAAGTGCTAGGCATGATAGGTGAGCATTACTTATGGCTGTAATGTTGTTGTCAGTCTCAGGCTGAGTCGGCTGATTACATATTCTACTGGCCTGTCGTTGGAACATGATAGCTGATGCCCTATGTCACATAGGTACGGGTACGTGTACGGATCATTTTAAAAAAACTTGGGTGCGGGGTATGGCTTATATATATATATAACAACATAAAAATATCTATGACAAGTAAACAACATGGAACATATTTATCAACATAAACAAGTAACAACACAAAAGATATATACCAACGGCTCTTGCAGCAGTGTGTTTAAGAAACCTATGAAAAACTTTAAGCATATAGACAACATACATATCAATCTCAAAGTCATCTGCTGCATATATTGCAAAGTTGCAAAGGAATGAGGAAAATCATCTACCAAACAGCTGAACAGGCCCTTAGACAGTCACATACGAACCACAACTCAGCATTGTGGAATTGGAATCTAAGTGCTAAATGTTGAAATGGAATGGGGTCAGTTACAAAAAATAACATAGGAGCATGCACAGAAACAGTTATATGAAAAAAAAAATGATTGCATATAAATGTAAAAGAGAAAGGGTGGACAATATGATTTTCGAAGAAGAATAGTTGATGCAGGTCATAGAAGAAGAGCAAACGATTCTACACCTGCTGCCGGAAGTAAGTGGATAGATTGTTGGACAAGGGGAGACTGCCGGAAAAAAAAAAAGGAAGCTTAAATATGACGCTTTAACAAAAAAATGCCCAAATTAGCTCGCTGACAACAGCAGTTGGATCGCCCTTCGCTGGAGACATTGCTTCTCGCCAGAAACTACCAGAAACAAGTCAACAGAGCAGTCAATGTTGCCGGATAACTCCACATGCGCTGCTGCTGTGGGTAATACATAGAATCCTTGACAAAAGTCGAGGGTTTGTGTTTTGTTTAAAAGTAAAAAAAGCCCTAATTTAGAGACAGTTTTGGACTCAGTCAACTTTGAGTCTTTGACTGAGTCCGAAAAATGCTAGATACGTACTTGGGTATGTTGACCTTACCCGGAATGGTCAAACACGGACCCAAGCTGCACCTAAGTGCATACCGATATCGTACCGGTACGGTACTGGTACTGCTCCTTAAGGAGTACCCGTATGACAGAGCTGATGCCAATTTTTGATATTTTCATATTCAAAATTTTTAGTTAGGTTCATTTAGTTCTCATTTTCTTCAAATGTATCAACGGTGACCCTTATTTATGGCCAATGTTGGCTATTTGTATGATATTTTAAAACAATTCACCCGCTATACTGATCTGACAGCATTGACAGTAAGTGGAGGACTAGAATGTGTGGCACATTGTTGTGCCTGTAGTTTCTCACAACGCTTCATCCTTGTTGACTTTTTGGAAAGTCATTCATCATTTTTTCATTTATTGATCACAAGCTAATTGATTTCTTTGGAGATAATTCTGTGGCACAAGCTATAAATATGGATGTAAAGTTTTCAAGTTTTGGTATGATGTGGATGCTACTAAATCTGATTAAACAGATATAGTGTCACTGGTCTTGTTTTATATTCAGGCGTGAATGAGAAAAAGCTCAACTTGTTTTATATTCAGGCTTGAATGAGAAAAAGCTCAACTTAAATTTGAGTTTGATTGTGAACAGAAGATTGATTCTGAGTTCGAATTGAGATTTTATCAACTGAATCCTGTAAATTGGAATAAAATTGACTAGGTTTCACCTTATTTCATGTGCTTGTGAAGCAGGTGGTTGATGGTTGATACCATTCAGCATCAGCTAGGATTCATGTTCTCAACCAAATCAGGATCCAAATTTGAAAGGATCAAAATTTAAAATGTCCCACTCTAGTGTACTTCATGTTTCCCAAGTCGTTTGAATATCTCACCCACGCCAGAACTATTGGCATCCCTGGTTGGGGACTCGTCTGTTTCAATGTTACACAGAACATTCGGGTATTTTATGCAATTGTTAGTGTTGCTTCCATGAACAGATAACTCATGGTATATATATGAGATAACCATCTGTTTTTAAATTGGATACTTTCCAGGTGATTAAGTACAGGCTAACACTTGATGTATTGATTAATAGGTTTCTTAAAAAAGAATGTAACATCTTCAGAACATAAAAAGGAAAAACAAAACAAAATAATTTGCAACAAGTTCTAACTAGGGAGTTTATTGATGCTTGGAGGTTATTAATGGAAATTTTAACCAATTTAGTGGATGTGTTATCTGCTTTCTTCATTCAAGTGTTTCTCAAAATTTAAGATCGAGAACCTATGTTTTTTTCGGTAACTACCATCTGAAGCTTTTGTTTTCATAGCTGATCACATTCTTCTTCTTTGTTCATTTTATATTTTGGTGATTTGCAGTGCCAATCGCAACTTAAAGGCTTGTACGCTGAAGGAAATGATGGGTGCCATCTGGAGTTTGCTGCTTATAATTTGCTTTGTGTTATTTTGCATTCGAACAACAATAGAGACCTTTCATCTTTGATGTCAAGGTTTGTCTACTCTTGCATGACATGCTCTTCAAGCTTGTGTTTGTGATATCATCTTATTTGATTATCATTCAGTGGCCTGATATGCTTACTTGTCATACAAATTTTATGTTATTAATGACGCATGGTTGAATTTGAAAAGTAACAGACTAGGCCTACCATTTGTACATAAGTTATCAATTCAAATTTTCGAATATACAATCTGGTACAGTGAGTATCAGACTAGGTTTACCATTTAAAGTAGCTGTGGCTGTGAGATGCATGTATGTGCATCAATCTCCCATGGGAAAGGGAGATGAGTGCAGGATAAAATATGTGTGCTATTTCTTTGAATGAGGCCATCCTGTGGGCATGTTATCCAAACACATGCTCACACACAAACAGAGGCATAGACAGATTCAGAATTTTTAGCACACATAAGTAAACCCCAAGTGTTATCTTAAGTACAACTCTTGAACAACAAATCCTGAATCATTACATGATAAAAAAAGTCATCAGTATGGTGGCAACGCGGTATCATCTCTTCCTTTATAATGAGCTTCTTAATGTTTTGAGAATGGGGTACCACGTTCCTCCATCTGCATTAATGCATTCAATATATTTTATAACTCCTAAATTTTCAATTATATGTGCTCTTGCCCTTTTTCAATTTTCCAAGCATTTTGGTCTGTGAATGATGGAAAATGATTTTAAAGACCTGAAATGTAATCGAGGTCTTTTCAAGAAACTTAAATGACACATACACGTCATGCCCTTTTAATTTAAAAATAATAAAAACGTCTGAGTACCAATACAAAAAATTGGGGCATTAATAGATACTTTGTGTCCTATAAGGCACTTACTACAAACTGTAAATATTTGCACAAGCAACATGAAGGTTTTGCCTGTTATTTTTGTCTTTTGGTAATTCAAAGGAAGCATCTGTAAGCATAATACTAAAAATCTGTAAGCTTAGATAAATCTGGTTTATTTTATCAATTGCATATGTTTGGGGTTCACTTCTGTTTTTTATACTTTTTATTCTTTTAGTAACTCAACTTCTTAGTTTTTGTAATTACATTGTATCTCAATGGTCAATTATCTGGTCGAGCTTAGGCACTGTGAGATGTTGAGAAACTATGTTACTTTTGCCACTGAGTAGTATTTAATAGGTGGTAAATAATTAAAGCTTGTCTTCAGATTTTAGTTAAGTTAGTTGTAGTATTGAAGCCTATTTCTTGTATATAGTTGTTCATTTATTTCCAGTTAATTTACCAAACCTATTTAGGCAAAGCTTAAGCCTCTGGACAGAAGAAACTGTGGGGTATGAAAGGTGGAAGCCTTTTAACACTCACAGATAGTTTTCAATCACCAAAACGCTGGGTTAGCAGTTCATTGTATTTTGGAGTTCCATCCTTTTATTTCTTAATAACTCATCACCTTGCTGTACTTTTGTAACAGGTTATCACCAGAAGCGAAGAATGATATGGCTGTCAAACATGCCTTAGCAGTTCGCGCAGCTGTAGCATCTGGAAATTATGTTATGTTCTTTAGGCTGTACAAGACAGCACCAAATTTGAACAGTTGCCTTATGGGTACTCAAGTGTTCACTTGATGCTATAATTTTCGTCATTATCATTATATATTAATTATTCTTCTATTTGTTTTAGGCCTTTACATGGAGAAAATGCGATTTGAAGCTGTGAGGTGTATGTCACGTGCATATCGTCCTGCAGTGCCAGTAGGATTTGTGGCTCGAGTTCTGGGATTCATGGATATAGTGCCTGTGAAAGGTGAGGACGCAGATTGTTTATCAGAATGTGAGGAATGGTTGAGGGCTCATGGTGCGAGCCTTCATGACGACCAGGGTGGGGAACTAGTGTTGGACACCAAGGTATGTTCGCCATATCTGAAGACTGAATATATATTTTTTTAAGCTAACCTGGCACTAACAAGGTAGATGAGTTCATTACAAGACGGGATAATTCACCACTGTCTGCATAAAAGACTCGGGATAATTCACCACTGTGCATAAATTAGCCAGCAACAGAGACATGTCATGTTATTTCATTTGCCGAGTAAATGTCCAAGCAAACATGGAGATGACTTCTGTGGGATCAGGGGTGAATTGTTGAAACTCGCAGGAGCTACTATCAACTTAACGGGAAGCATAGAAACCCAAAACTTTTCAGTGTACTTTTTGTCTTAATTTGCAATTTTGCATAGATGATATCCCACCTTTTCCCTCTAAGTTATAGATGCTTTCTATGTTAAAGAAAAGTTTGATTTAATTTGTTTTTTCTTCCAGTCGAAATTTATTCAACATTAAAACTGAAATTTAGCTATGAATGTGATATTTTCTTTATTTGGAGTATATGGTCCTTGTGACTGTGGGAGATCCACATGCCTGATGGGGTTGACTTGAGATAGTCGCACCAATTCTGGGGGCATTAAATTGACATCTTATGGTTTTCCTTTGTGAGGGAAGGTTCAGGCGTATTCCTATTCTATAAGGGATAAATTTGGTATTCCTATTTTCATCAAGTTCGCACACAATTTCCATATAAAGGTACCTCAATCACTACTGTCTTATCTCCTTTGCGCACCATGGAAGTGGACAACATATCAAACTCAAAATCCTTTCCACAATTAAGGAAATGCCTGAGTGTCTTTCATTTTTCAGAAATGAAGGGTATCTAAAAGAGTGGATCAGATAGAGACTTTATAGTTCCTTTCCCAACAGGGAAGCAAAAGGATGTAAACGAGTTGTCACAACCAAAACTTGTGAAATTTAGATACAAACAGAATTGCAATTTGATAAGGTGGTTTTTCCTACTATTCCTAACAAGAGAGAAGTTTTCTGCTTTCTTGAGAGTGTTGCATGTAGTTATCGTGCCATATTAATGATTTATGTCTGCCTTATAGTTTGAAATTGTTTAAGAAACTGTCTTCATCGTGAAAATTTTCAGGCAACAGCATCCAGCCTTTACATGCCAGACCCAGATGACGCAGTTGCACATGGTGATGCAAATCTTGCTGTGAATGACTTCCTCACAAGGACGTAGTGGTATGTGCTTATGTTCTCTTTTCTTCCTTCTCATAAGTAAAATTCTTTGTGATGGCTGGTCTCTTAGCACTTCTTTTCTCTGCTTAAATTAAGCCAGCATTTGCCGGGGTAGCTTTAGCAAGTGGAAGGTAATCTTTTTGTTGACTGTTCTTGTTCCATGTGGTTAAATGCACAAGTCAGTGACAGGAGGGTGTGGTATCAATTCTTTGTTTGCTTGGAGGGAGAGCATTAATACGTTCATTGTTATCCTTGTTATCAGGTGGTTATGCTACAGAACCACTACGTTAGCCTTTCTCCTCTGCAATCATGGTTACTGATTTCCATGTTGTTTTTCTCTTGTAAATGACAATGCTATAGAATATATGACAGTTGTCAATGAGACTTTTGCCTCCAGCAAATCCTGCCCAAATTCTGTAGTCTGTGGTATACTTTTGTATGATGTGAGGACCATTTTTCATACTATTAAAATTGCTCGAGGGCTCAGAAGAATAGGAAGCTTTTAGAAACTTGGAAGGCATGCCCCTTGCAATTTTGCCTCGGAAATAAACTTATCAAATACATGTTTCTGGTTTCAGCTATTAAGAATTAGGCAGAAGCATATCTGCAGGAGGAGCGGAAGATGCAGTTATATGGTCGTGGCTGACAATTCTTTTTATGGTTCTTTTTATTGTTATAGTCCCTCATTGTTCTTTTTGCAGTGCATGTCATGCCCTGATGCTAGCGCACTCTCTTGTTCTGGCAATTGTGGCTCGGATGAACCTTTGGGCTGACAGTTATATGGTCGTGGCTGACAATTCTTTTTATGGTTCATTTTATTGTTATAGTCCCTCATTGTTCTTTTTGCAGTGCATGTCATGCGCTGATGCTAGTGCACTTTCTTGGTCTGGCAATTATGGCTCGGATGAACCTTTGGGCTAACTTGTCCATTGATTACAAATTGATGGAAATTGCAGTGCTCAAAGTCTCTTTTCTATCTGATTCTTGTAGGCACTTCCTATGAAGATTCATACATCAAAACAAATTGGTTTCACCGTCTTAACCCAGGTAGCGGGTGAAAGGTGCAAGTCTGCTATTCATTGGCGTAAAAGATACTAAGCACGCGGTGAAATTGCAGTGCGCGGGTGGATGAAGCAATTCCGGAAAATGGAAACTGTACTCATTCTTGGAGACCATGCAGCATGCTCATATTCTATGATTTTTCATTGGTGAAGCCGTTCGTCACAAACAGATAGTTGGCCCTTCGAGAATCTCATAATTTCAGAAAGGAAGAAGGCTTGTAAGATAGCGAGAGGCTGACATTTGTAACAAACAAGTGTACAAATAAATAAGATTTGGTTGGATTCCCATTTGTATCCAGCCAATTTTTGGATATCTATCATAAGATACTATTGATCTATCCAGATCAGCTGTATTTGCTTAACTGGTTATCTTTCCTTGGTTGTTCTAGTATAATTCAATGTTGGTGCTTGTCCGCCAATGGGTTTTAGCTATTTAATTTGTTTCTCATGTTGGACAAAATATCTTGTTTGGTCATGGTAGCCGGAATCCGCAGGTTATGCCCTTTGAAGTCAACAGATCCGTCTTGTTCCAATTAAATTCGGAACACGGGAAGTCAAGTAGGTTATAAATCTTTTCAGCCAATGCTTGTCTTGAACTTAGGGGTGACATAGTCGTTTGCTTGTATTCTTCTTTTTAGTTTGGATATATTTCTTTGGTTGTTTCTTTCCTTTTTAGGTTAAAATGGTAGGATGAGAAATTTGATGTTCAAGAGGAACGTTATCCAATCAATCTGTCGCCAGTATCAGCCCTCGTAAATGCGCCAGGCGGCCAAGTCCCTGGTTTTGTTCTGGCGTGATTTTTTGAGTCAAAATGTTTGGCGCATTATTTTCCATTGAGTTTTGAATCACCAGAATAACCTAGATACAAAGAATTCTCGTAAGCTACTATAAAGCAAACCTTCATCGAACAACCCATGATGCAGTATTGAGGTGCTGAAATGGGATCAGATCTTGACGTCAAGAAAGAGGAAGGTTTTGCAGTTCATCTGAATGATAAAAGGAAGTCAGCGTCTGGGGATTATTGAAAGACGAAGGCCCAGACCTCACAGATCTGGCCAACTAAGCACCGAAATGGTAGCTGGGAGAGGGACGTCTAATGTATGTGGGTAGATTGATCAAGCAAAGTGCGGTTGATTGTTCTGTACATACCCATATTTTGACAATAATACTTGTCCATTGGAACTGGCAATTATACTCTTTGAAAGGTTCGATTTAGAAAAAGTGAAAACAATGCACACTCTATTTACGGAGTGCATGTACACGCAAGAATACATGCACAATTTCTCCAATGAGGGAATTGGAATTTCACAAAATTACGGTTCACTCAAAGGGTCCCCATCAAGGGAGAGCTTTGACAAGTACATGTTTTCTCTGTAGCCGCAACGACATTACAATTTACTCAGAGGACCCATCAAGGGAGAGTTTTGTCAAATACATGTTTCCTGTAGCGCCAATTCATTATCCACCTCCTCGTAGAGGACCCTAAATTTATAAGAGTGAGGAAAAAAAAAAGACTAAATTGCCATCGGCACTAACACACCCTCACATTGAAAAAACTGAGGCCACAAGGATGTCCAGTAGCATTCACGGAATTCATGTCGCAGTGCTATTCTTGGATAATTTTTCAAAATGAGTTTGTTATAAAATAAGTACAAGATTAAGGATGAGACTGAAACATAAGGAATAAGATGCGACTAACCATGGACTACAACAACTGGATTGGAAACATATGGAATAGAATGGGACTATAACCATGTACTACAACAACTGGATTGGGTATATCTTCTGAAAATTGGGCTATACATTGCTCTAGAGATCAAGGCAACACCAAGAAAAAAAAAAAAAAAGGGTTGCCTGAAGTACAACTGATTTCTAAGTCTCAGGGTCTGAGAAATAAACTGGACTTCCGTTTTCTTCCATGGTAGCAGATGCAAATGACTCGGCAGAATGAACACTCGAACTTATACTAATGTTATCTGAATCAGAGTTTTCCATAATATGTATATGCTCATCAAGTTCTGATAGCTCAAACGAACCCATCAGAAGCTTGTTCATTGCTGACTTAGCAGCCTCAATGAACCACTCATCTTCAGGAAGTGCACTGTATAATAATTCCACGTCAGGAAAAAACAAATCTGAAGAATTAAAAGTGACATGAAGTAACATACCTTTGAGGATCTATTCCTTTTGTGGAAAAAGTGCCTATAGCCCTATCCATGATAGTTAAGGCAATCTGGTGTACATTTCGGGAAGGGTAGCCTCCACACACAGATATTTGAACAATGAAATGCATGTCAAAGATAAACTGAAAGGAAAAATTCAACTTCACACTGGTCAAGAAGCTGCAAGAATTTGAGCCAAACAAGCACAATAACTTTCAACCATAAGAAAGTAGGAAATACATTTAAAGTTACTATTGGATGAAACATGGTGCAGTGTTTAAACAATCAAAATATCATATAAGCAGTTCTTTTGGTAAGAACGGAAGAGAAAACAATGACATACATATGAGTGAAAATTGACTGCCCATTTCAGGATAACATATGAATAACCTGCTTATATCTTGAACGTAAGTTGTCAAAGTTCAATATGACTCAGACCAGATGCAGTGGTTGAACCCAAAACTGACTCAAACATAAACTCCAGCAAACCCCACACATGTTACAGTTCTCTTCAGTTGGTACATAAAAGTATTACGAACCAAAACACAAAATAATAATTAGGCTTGTGTATACAATGATAACATTAATCACAGATAATAGTAGATATTCAACTATTCCAGTCATCCTCACACATTGGATGCAAATTACCTCCATAAGGAACATGTCTTTTCTTAAGCCCAAATCCAAAAAATGGTTCTGAAAATCAATTGTCCAGCCAAAAATTAAGTTGAACACCCAGTTTGATAGACTACAATTTGTTCTATTGCTTCAACAGCAAGCCAAAGAGTCTGTGTGGTGTTGTTCTGGTTCCGTAGTGTTAGTTTTTCTGCTTTTCCTCCTTGTGGTTGGTTATTTCAAGTTAGTCTACCATCCTTCTGGTGAGAATGTCAAAATGCCTTCTCGAGGTCAGTCAGAGATCGAGAGGTCAGAGTGCAGTTCTCTGAGAATAGCTTGCCCATCCTGCTCTTGAGCCAGATTCTCATTTGCAACAATATTCAAGCCCCCTTACCATCCATGGTGCTGTGATAGACGCAGATAGAAGAGGGTGTTGCCTCCAGTGAAACCTGCTCTCTTGATTAGACTCGCAGATGTTCCTTACCACAGGTTTTTCTTGCTCAACATGAAATGTAGGATAGGATTTCCCATTGACGAGACAAGTTCTGAATACATATAAGGCAACAAATCTCCCGGCTGCCGAATGTTGCTGGAACTATATATATATATATAGACCCACACAAACATAGTTTATACAATATGATATATATGCGACTATCTTTAGTCAATCCCATTCGTCCAAGTTCTAAACCATGTGCATTTTAGCAAGATGAGAAATTAATGCCCTAATTTGTACTACAAAATAGAATACTTAAATATTTTTAATAATGAGGAAAAAAATCAACTCACACACATAACGCATGTCACAGCCAAAAATATCTTTCTTGGATTTCTAACAGCAACATTTTTCTCGGATATTCTTCCGGCAAAGTTGTTTATATTGGGAAAATCTCAGCAATTATTTAACAAATGAAAAAAAAATCAGGTAAAGATAAAATAAATGAGACACCAATAAGAGGACATAAGTAATAACCAGATAAAATTATCAAAATGATAATCTACCAATGATAAAAATGACAGTAAATAAATTTAAAGCTTGGACATTGACAGCTAAAACTAACATTTAACGATCACAATATCATGAAGGATATGTAATATAGCAAAGTAGAAAATCACAAATGAAAATTGGAAAACATAAACTGGCGAATACATTAACAACAGTTTGTAGCCCTCACGGCTTTACCAACATAAATCAAGCATATATACATATAGTGCTCAGCGAGAGGAATAAAAGGCACAATAAACAAGCATGAAAATAACACATTAAATTTTTTTTCATGTTTTTCCAAAAAAGTCTTTTACTTTTTGTTTTCAGTTCTCTAGTTTTTAATCTCAATATCAGCTTTTTCTCTAAAAAAATGCAATATCCAAGGCTCTCGACGATTAGCTCAAGAACTTGCCCCTACTTGTCCACGTAGATCAGAACGTGTGCGACATCCCATTGATAGATGAGTAAGTTATGATAGTTTCTCTTTGGATTTTTAGCTTTTCAATGACTGAATTAAGCAAAAAGGTGGAGCCAAAATGCTATGAGCACGCATGCAAAAGCAAATATTGGGTCGAGGCTATGAATGAAGAAATGGCTGCCTTAAGTGAATGTCGAACTTGGGAGATTGTTCCTCGTCCAGATGGTAAGAATGTAGTGCGCTCAAAATGGGTTTACAAACTCAAGTATAAACCTGATGGAAGCATTGATAGATATAAGGCTAGACTTGTGGCTAGAGGCTTCACTCAGTAGTATGGAGAAGATTATGACGAGACTTTTAGTCCAGTCATCAAGATGGGAACGATCAGAGTTATCATATCTCTTGCACTCTCATATGGATGGACTTTGTATTAGCTGGATGTTAAAAATGCTTTTCTTCATGGCTTTCTTAAGGAAGAGGTATACATAGAACAACCCCTTGGTTATGCTACAAATGATCCCACCAAATGGGTGTGCAAGTTACAAAAATCGCTCTATGGACTTAAGCAAGCATCTCGTTCATGGTTCGACAAATTTTCTCTTCATATACAACAGGCTGGTTTTCACAGAAGTTCACTTGATCACTCATTATTCATGTATCATTCAGGTGAAGTTACTACTTGGCTGCTCATATATGTAGATGATATAGTTCTTACTGGGAATTCTTCATCTCATATATCTCATGTAAAGAAGGTATTGAAACAAGAATTCAAGATGAAAGACCTTGGCGAATTACGGTATTTCTTGGGTGTGGAGCTTGATAGAAACGGCGACACATTAACTCTTACGCAACATAAATATACTCTTGATATTTTGGACAGAGCAGGTATGACAAATTGCAAGCCCATACTACACCTAGTGTTCTCAACACAAAGTTGAAAGTCTCTTATGGGAGTGATGCATACTCAAATCCTAGTTTCTATCGGAGTATAGTTGGCATGTTGCAATACCTCACTTTTACCCGCCCAGACATAGTATATGCAGTGAATCAAGTATCTCAATTTATGCATGCACCTACAGAAAGGCATATGGATGCTACCAAATGCATTTTGCGTTATCTCAAGGCTACTCTTGGGGATGGACTTGTCTACACAAGACAATCATCTGTTTTACATGGCCACAACATTTCCACCTATACTGATGCAAATTGGGCAGGTGATCCAGATGATAGACGATCAGTTTCCGGTTATTGTCTCTTCCTTGATTCCAATCTTATTTGTTGGAGTAGCAGAAAACAACATGTTGTTGCCAGATCTAGCACTGAGGCAGAATATAGGGCAATGGCTGCAGGCACAGCTGAAGCTTCATGGTTACGTCATTTGCTTAGGGAACTCTCACTTCCCATTGCTCAGTCGTTTCTATTTTGTGACAACCAAAGTGCGATAAAAATTGCCTTCAATCCTGTTCTACATAATCGCACTAAGCATATAGAGATTGATCAACACTTCATTCGTCAAAAGGTTGCGGAAGAGGAGATTGTTCCCACTTATATATCCACGTCTCAACAAGTGGCTGATCTTTTTACCAAGGGACTCACAGGCCACCATTTTTGGGAATTGAAGAACAAGTTGTGCATGATCAAACCACATGCACAACTTGAGGGGGGCTGTTAAGTATGTAAAATGTGGATCGGGTCACCTAGACCCGAGCCATTTGATCCACATGCCCAACACATCATGGGCGGTGGCATACTTGTAAATTTTTATGTTATTTTGTGTATTTTACATTGTACCCTAATTTGTGATTAGTATATAATGATAACAAGAGGCAAACGTCATTATTGCTGCTCTCTTTCATCCCTCTCTTGCTTGGACGTGCAACCTTCTTCTCTCTTCCTCCTCTCGCATCTAATTCCATCTGGTGGTTTGGTAAATCTTACAGCGTGCTCCCCACAAAAAACCACATAAACCCCAACACGCGGTTCGTTCCCTCTCTTTCTTCTCTTTTCTCCCTCTCTTCTTTTAATTTTTTTTTTACTTTTATTTTTTAGAATTAAAAATATATAATTATTGGCATACCGCCGCACCAACATTGGAAAAAACGCTGTACCCGTACCCGTACTTATGTGACATTGGATGCAGAGCGTGTAATTAAATAAATACACAAGGTAGTTTTCTCTGCTGGTCTACATCAAGCGTAAACATGCTCTAGGAAACCCACTTACTATGTAATGTGTGTGCATGCTTGTATCCATATGCCCATGTGTCTGTCCATGTGCACACGCATGTCCACATGCCTTCATGTGAGTGTGCGCACAGTGTGTGCAGAATTTCTTTGCATGTGTCAAATACAAGAATGTCATCCTTATGCATAGCTTGAAACAGAAATGTTGGGCAAAAGAACATACTTGCTGTAGTCCAAATGGTCGTAGCTGAGCAGAATCATCCTCAAAGACTTCCCAGAATTCTTGTTCATCTGACAGCCACATCACGAGAGTCTCTACTAACCTAGCAAGCAAATTTTTCTGCACCTTTTCTTTTCCAACTAATATAAGTCCTGCAATACTGGCTAACTGCTGTAGTTTTGCAAATAGATCCTGTTGCAACAAACGGCAAAAGAAACTTAATTACCAGATGGGGGTTTGTGCAGATATAATCACTCTCAGAGGTATTGTCATTAAAGTTCCATTCTGGATTTCACTGACACAGTGCATTTAGAAACACATCCATATTCAAAGGAAATATTACCATATGGAGCAGCATTTAGAACACCTTTCTGTATCATTAGAAATGAAAACTTTCACTCTAGGATGATGCCATCATGAAGATGTCTCCCAATTTTGTAATCTAAAAATTAAACAAAAACTTGCTCCTATAGCAAAATCTCCACAGACGACCGCAGTTTCTTTCTTCTTTTTGTTTTCATTTTTCTGAAATTACTCAAATTCCAGGCATTTCCTAGAGAGAAAATTATTTATACTGTGTAAACTTTTGCACGTTTTGATGTTTTAATAACACACATCTCTATTGAAAGAACACTACAAAGCTGTAAGGATACGTCTATGGTTTTGTACTCAGTCAATTCTTTTTATCATGTTGGCCAAAGCAACGATAAATTACAAATGATCACTTCCCAAAATGTTTCAAGAGAGGCTAACATGATAGTTGAAAACTTCAAACCTGAAACCTTATGTACTTAAAGAAGGAAGCCTATGCTCTGCTCAATTTAAATGCATCAAGTGATAATATCCTTTTTGGCAAAATCAAAGTGCAAACTTATACACATGCTTCAAATTATTCCACATTTTAACTGAAAATGGTGAGATTTTGTTCCATATTTAATGTTGCATTGCATATGAGATCCAGTAAAAGAAACCTTAGTTCTTTACAGACTAACATTATTACATGAACACTTCACTCAGCACGTGTATCAACATACATGATGCCAGCACGTGTATCAACATACATGATGCCTGGAAACAATTGTGGCACTTCCTGTGACACTCAGACCACTGTAGACCTTATTTTTCTATTTATTTCCTTTTATGATCTTGATTGCTTTCCTTTCTAAAATTTGCAATCAACTAATTAGACTTTGTTATCAAAACAACTTCACTGTTTGCAGTTTCTAGCTAAAATTGCTATTCACGAGTGTGCACTGAAAAATTGTGTACATTTTGTGTTTTGTATGATTGGTCTGGATATGGATCCAAACCATATCCACACATTACCTTAGTCCTATTCTGCATGTGCAAAGTGGCAGGATTGATAATTTATATCCTATGGTATGCCATATAGTCCATGTAAAATCAGTGCTCATATTAATGACACCAGGGAAAGCCTTGTATCTTTGAGGCTGCCATCACAATATTGAGGAAATCCCCTTCTCTCGTCTTCAATTCTTTCTAAAGGTGAAGAAATTGGGACAAGATCTAACATGCTGTGAAAGCCATAGATCAAAGGACAGTTTCCTTCCAAAAGTGTAGTGGTCCATTATCTCTCTCAACATCAAGTTTTTGAGTTATTTTTCTCTTCTCAGTCTGTTTGTGTTCATCTTTTTCAAACTATTATTTTTATTTTTTTTTCTCCATATTTTTCATTTCTCCTTCCGGCTGGTGCTCACTTTTATTCCTATTCTCCTTCGCATTGTCCTCCCTATTGATTTGTTATTTCTTATCATCAGTTTCTTGTTTGTCCTTCCCATTCTGTTTTTTTTCCGTCTTTTGCTATTTGTATGCCTGCAACCCTAATCAGCGTCCATTGATTTCTACCATGACATGTCTACATTGCTTTCTGCTGTTTTCTATAATTCTATTCATTTCTTCTGTCCTGTTACAAAACATCAGTTTTGTTTCTGCCACAAGTTCTTCAATCATCCTTGTTTTCCCAGTTCTTACTTCCTCCCACTTCCCTAACACACAACAAAAAATATGAGGTGTAACATCTGAAATCTGATCGGACGTCTAAAACTCTGACCAAATCAGACATCTTCAATCAGATAGTTTGTATATTTGAGTATATGACAGCTCTTTACCCTAATTTTTCTGTACAATGTAGAAATTTGAAAACTAAATAAAAAATGTCATCCCTGTCAAGAGCACTTTCATGCACCAGAAAATCACCTGCATCAAGGATTTCTTTGACACAAAATGAAAGTTGATTGCCTGATTGAGGCTCAAAAAATTTGATTAAGGTGAGAAAGCATGAAAATTCATCTAATGGACAAGAAAATAGCCAAAACATAAAAAGAAAGCATCAAATTCCATATTTACCTGGAACGGGAGGGATGGCAATGGTTCTGAATCCCAGAAAAGATCCTCCTTTTTCCCATGTAAGTACATTCGTGCATCTAATTGTGCTTTATCCCCTTTAGAATAAATGAAGTTCAGCATATATTGGCGACAGAAATAATCTCTAAATTTGTCTAAAGAATGTTGTAGGTGGCGTCTCCAGTCTTTAAGTTCTACAGCTTTACTAGGAATAGGACCAGTGCTCTCCGAAGATAAACTTTCATTACCCGTAAGTTCTTTCTCTTCGCTGCAAATTTTTGAGAGAGCCATAGGTAATAATTCATCTAAAACAGCATATGCATTTCCTAGAAGAGCAAGCTGCTGAGAATCAGTTTCTGCCTTGAACTTGGTAGTGTCTTTATGCTCCATGAGGGTATCCTCTTCAGAAAGACTTGGTAGACTCTTCATTAACCCATCTGTGTACATATCAAACAGCTGAGAGATCCTACTTAAAATGGTCCCACCAAAATGCAGAATGACATCTGATGTTAAATGATCAACAATATCCTGTGAACCAAATTAGCATAGAAAGTCTGTCAAACAACCATAAGATAGAGTAGGTGACATGATAAATAATGAACAATTACTACTAAGAGTGGCAAAAAACTGTACCATTGTCTTATATATATTAAGCATACGTAATATTTCTCTCAATATACATGATTTCAAAAAGTGTATGCTAGTTCCACAAGTATTAATTCAAGCATCATTAATCACTTGAAAAATCTGAATCTGTTATTATGCAGAAACCATTATTTCAGAATGTGCGACCAAACAAGCTGTCCTGCAGCTAGCCTCGACAAGTCAAGGGTACTTTAATATTTCTTTCTTAACAGTCAAACAAAGAAGCAAGCTGCTATTGATTGCTCAAGTAAACGTAACTAAAGGAAAATTGGCAGGCAAAAGGGAGTTGCCCTCACAGTATTAAAAATATGGTATAAATGAGCATATAAGGTAATTTACAATTCGACCCTATACAGTATAGATACACTGAAGAGGTTGCCATCACATGTTGATAATACTGGGTGCTGGTGCAGATCTAAACTGCCAAATTCAAGGGCCATCAATAATGCTCAAAGGCAATCAAACGGTCCCACTTCAAAGCTGTCCACATTTAGGTGCCCACTGGGCCTTAGTAGGGTTAAGTATAATGAGTGTATAGGTTTGTCCAGAAAACCAGTCATATTTACAGGTTCAGTTTTGTCTCGGCAATAAAGTGTCTTCAATCTATGTTCATAAAAGATTATTGCTTTATTTTGTGCCATAAAATTCTCAGACTTCTTTTATTCAATGAATATTTTGTCTGTGAGCACACACACACATTCCATAAGCTTGCAATCAAATTTCTTGAAAATGTCACATGGATACTGGTGAAAAGCCAAGTACTCGTGTTGGTACGTGGGTACGGCGACACAAGTACATGGGATATGGCTGGCTACTATTATATTTTGAAACTGAAAAACGTTTTCAAACTTGACTTTTGCTTTAATTTTGATTTTACGTGGATTACCCGTAGTTCACAAAAATGGTGTGCTTGTTCGTGCACTGCCGTACCAGTACCGTACCTGTATCTGCACCCATATAATATAATGTCACATCCATACTTTTAGTCATGTCCATACTCTTCCCCTGGACCTACACAATACTGCCTGTAAGCTTGGAGACTAAGCCACATGAACTTGCCAAGAAAATTGTGACACCTAGATCAATATAATTTTAGTACAAGTGTGGCAACCAACAATTTGCTTTCCTTTATTTTGAATCATTGATAAAATGATAACTTGTGATTTGTTGGTTCTTTTTGTTTGTGTATATGTGTGTGCGTGTGTGCATGTATATGTGAAGGTGAATTGATGTGTTTTCATCAAATTTGATTTTGCTACAAATACTCTGACAATGCAGAGCATAGTGAAACAAATAAATACTTCAAGAAATATGCCTTCAAGTGGTCAATGGGTTGTGTATCGACATAATCATAAGAGAAAATCAAGAGAAGTTGTGGATACTGTGTTTGACAATCAATTTTCGAAATCATGTGTCAAGTTATTGAAATCAACATACCTTTGGCTTTGGCTAAAATCTTCAAATTGGTTGACAATAAAGGTAGGTTTGCCATAAATGCAAAAGAAACTATCTTTGACAAGTCAACCTTGAAAACAACAAGGAATTGACTTGAGCAATACCTGTTAAAGAGAACCTCAAGGGAAAAAGAAGTTGTATATGCTTGTATGGAGGATAATAAATTAGAGGTAGATCAGGCAACTTCATCATCTCTTTCATGCAGTAGTGCATTACTTAAATCTTGCATTGAGCTTGAGATACAAGACCTACGTGACACGGGTAAGTGGATTCAGCCCATGTACCCGCTCCGGTACGCCAGTACGTGGATCCAGGTACGGGACACGGGTGGGTAGGGGTTGGATCGGGAATGGGCCAGACCAGATCCAAACAAAAAAAAACGTTCGATTTTATATCAAACTATCGAGCACCTCTGCACTTCACTATCGGCGTTTCCTACAACAGAGCAAGTTCGGTAACTTTGGCCAGTGACAACGACAACGTCCAGCGACCCACGGCGATGTCCAGTGGTGTCCGGAGGCAGGTAAGTGTTTTTTTTTCTTTTCGATATTAGAACTTAGGGTTTCATTTTCTTGATTTGGGTTTTTTTTTTTATTTGCCGATTTGGGGATGTTTTTGTTTGAAGATTGGACGGTTAATCCGTCGATCTTGAGTTTCTAAGTTTTTGCGGCCCTTGAGTTTTGTCTGATCTTGCGGATGTTCTTGCGGCTCTTGAGTTTGGGGATGTTCTTGCGGGTACGCATTCGTTCACTGAATTCGTGTTTGAGTTTTTTATCTGCAATGGCTTTGACTGTTATAACTATAAGGTGTGGTGCTTGGATGATGGCTTTTTGAGTTTTTGTGTGTGTGTTTAGACCATCACTTATTAGTCTCACAGTTGGTAATTTGGTAGATACTTTATTATTTGATTTGTTTTGTGCATGTACTCCTGCAGTGTCATATTTGCACGAATTTATGTGTATTGTTATTTAATATTTAATAATTGTAGCGCAAGGGTCACTAGGCAAGTCTGAAGGGTAGGGGCCCGGAAATTGTAGCGAATTTGCTTGCTTATCAAGCTGCTTTATATGTTTGATGAATGATGATTTCTAAGCTTACCATCTTTGAACTCACAAGAGCTTTGAGCTTATCAGCTTATAAGCTGGTTGATTGAGGAAAATGCAATTGCATTAGGCAGGGTATTTATTACAGAAACATATACAATGAACCTCAGGAAATGTCTGTAATAGTGTAATATAATTGGAATGACGTATATGCTGGTTTCACATTTATATCAGTTATGCTTCCTTATGCACTTATAATGTTGCGATTTTTCCCAAAAAACTGTATTCTTTTGTTTCTTAGTTTTGATTTTGTTGAACTATTGTGTATTGTTTTATTCCTTCAATTTTTAGTTCATTATACGTTTTTTGCATCTTTTTATTATTTTTAATGTAGTATGGCAAACAAAGGAAAAAGAGTCTCTCAACCTACAAGTTCAAATTGTGGATCTGGATCAGCTACATCTACTGCACAGGAAGAGCGACTTCCGTTATGGTCATACGTAAAAATAATAGGGAAAGCTCCTGGAGGTGGTGGAAATGTTGTTTTTCTTTGTTCTTTTTGTGGGACAGAGTTCAATGGATCATATACAAGAGGGAAAGCGCATCTGTTAAAAATCAATAAACATGGAATTCAAGTATGTAATCAATCATGACAGTTTGTATCAGTTGAAGAAAGAACAAGAAGCCTTTGGGAAAAAGAAAAGCATGGCCTCATCCGGTTATATTAACATTGCTTCAATTTTACATGATGATGTTAAGGATGGTAAAAAAAAAAAAAAGGTTGTTGATGTTACTCAGAAATCAATTAAGGATGCTTTTAGTTTACAAGGACAGCGATAATTAGATCTAAAAGTGGCGACATATTTCTATGCTAATTGCATACCATTTAATGTAGCTAGAAGTCCATATTGGAGAAATTTAGTTACATATATTGCAAATTGTAACTTGTATGGGTATGTTCCCCCTAATTTTGAAAGGCTTCGCACTGTACTACTAGAACAACAAAAGTCTCGAGTGAACAAATTGTTAAAGTATCAAAAGTTAACTTGGGAGCAACACAGAGTTTCTATTGTTTCTGATGGCTGGACAGATTTGCAAAGACACCCTCTTATTAGTTTCATTGCAACTTCAGCAAATGGACCAATTGTCTTGAAAGCAATAGATGCATCTAGTGAATACAAAAATGTTGAGTATTTGAAAGGATTGTTCAGAAAAATAATTGAAGAAGTGGGGAAAGATAAGGTTGTTCAAATAGTTACAGACAATGCACTTGTATGCAGAGCAGCTGAAATTGCGATAGAACATGATTACCCTCATATCTTTTCTTTTGGACTCCTTGTGCATTCCATAGCTTAAATTTGGCTCTAAGAGTATATGCAATCCACCACGTAAAGAACAAGATCCTCATGCTTATGAATTATGTTAATGGATTGAAGACTTGGAAAAGGATGTCAGGAACATCAGAAATTTCATAGTAAATCATCAACATGCACTTTCCATTTATAACACGCATTTTGATCTAAAATTGTTAAGAGTTGCAGAGACATGTTTTGCATCTTTAATTGTTATGAAAAGGATGAAAATGGTTAAAAGTGCATTGATCAATATGGTGATTGATGATGATTAGAATTTCTATCATGCATATGATGATGACAAAACTCAAACAATCAAAAGACTGATTCATGAAGACAAGTGGAGGGATAAAATCTTTTATTTTCTTGCATTCACAGAGCCTATCTAGGAGATGTTGAGAGTTCTTGATTGTGATAATTCAACGTTGCATTGTGTTTATGAGATGTGGGACACTATGATTGAAAAAATCCAAGAGGTCATTTTTAAGCATGAGAAAAAAAATATTGCACTTGAAAATTCAGCGTTTTTTGATCATGTGCATAAAATACTGATTGCAAGATGGGATAAAAGTAGCACTCCTCTTCAATGCATGGCACATTCATTGAATCCCAAATATTATGGAAAAAAGTGGCTTGCACAAGGTATTGGAAGAACCCCACCACATAAGGATCAAGAATTATCAAAAAACAGATTGGCATGTCTTAATAGGATTTTTATTGATGTACATCAAAATCGAGAAGCTCATGATGAGTTTGCAAAGTTTTCTACAGGAATTGGAGAAGATCTATGTGCAACTGTAGATAAAGATGATTATCCACCTATATCTTGGTGGATTAAACATGGATATGCTTATCCTACTCTTCAATACCTTGCTTTCAGATTGCTAGTTCAACCTGCTAAATCTTCATGCTGTGAGAGAAATTGAAGTACATATTCACAAATCCACATTATAAGATGAAATAATCTCACAAGCAAACGTGCAAAAGATCTGGTTTATGTGCATTCTAACCTTCGGCTTCTATCACGAAACAAAGAATTATATAGGTAAATAAGTATATGATTTATTGATTTAGATGTTTCTCTTCTTATTCGATGATATCATAATAATTACAATTCTTTTTGTCTTGTAGGGAAGGAGAAACTAAAAATTGGGACGTGAATGTTGAGGACTTTAACTTGGAAGAAGACAATGAACTTGAAGATGTTAATTCAAGATTCGAAGAACCTTCTATTCCATCAGCATCGTCTAATGTGGAAGAATAGGAGAACAATTTGGGCATTGACTAGAATGATGATAAACAATGTTTTGTTTACTAGATTGTAAGAGTGAACTATTAATGTTTTTTTTTTTTTTATCATTTTTGAGAATATAAATTTGCCGTACCCGCGTACCCAAAATTTTCAAAATTGCCGTGTCTGTACCCGTACCGCCGTACTCGTACCCGTATCGTACCCGCACCCATGTGACATAGCACAAGACCTGATTCATCATAAGATGGAATATATGATAATTTTCAAGGTGATGTAGGAAGAAATGCAACCACTTGGAACACTAACCCATCTAGGTAGTACACTCAAAAGTCAACGTATCTTTTATTTGTAATTTAGTAAATTTATTTGTTTACTCTTATAGTGTCGTACTTGTGTTTAGATAAGCAGCTGATTAGGTATCAGAGTGACTAACCAAACTTTAAAAACTTTACAATTAAAATCCTTAGTTAGACATGCACTGCACATTGATGCAAAACAATATTAGAATATTTTCCAATAAAAGGAGAAATATACTGGAATACAAAATGTCGAATAACCTTGTCTATGTTCAATATAATATGTAAACAAGGCAACAGTAATAAGCTGATGTAGACTTGTTTTATAAGTCTACCTATTATTCCATCAATATACACTTGTTTTGTAAAATATATTAACAAATTTCTCATTTTTTTTAGGCAATTAGAAAAACTTCAACAAGAAAGCATAGAGCACAAGTTGATCTTATCAGCTTGGAATACTTTGATGCACTAGTTTTATGGGTTGAGGAAGAACTGTTAGCGTATGGGGATCGGGTCTACTTAGACCCGATCCATTCTTTTTATGTTCTCACGCCCAAGGTCACTTACCGGTGGCGTTCCTGTAATTGTTTATTCTTTATTGTACATATTTGTTGTACCCTAATTAGGGTTATGCTAGTTAATGAAGGTCTATCGCAGTGGCTGCCTCTCTCTTACAACCGACTGTTTCTCATCTTCTCCATCGTCCCCTCTTTGCTCTTTCTTCTCTATTTTCAGATTTGCAGACGGAGAGACGTGTTCATATCAAGATTCTTACATGGTATCAGAGCCAGGTTGCCTCGTCCTCCGGTTAGTACTCTCAAATTGGGCGTTTTCAGTTTGATGCCCTAGATTCCTCCGGTTAGTGCTCTCAAATTGGGTGTTTTCAGTTTGATGCCCTAGATTCCTCTTTTTGAATTCAGTTTTGTGCCCTAATCCTGATCGATTTCCCCAAATCTGAATTTTTGATCTGCCCTAATATACTCGATTTCAGTTTTGCTTTCCATCTAGCTCTCTAAATCTGAAATCAGATTTGCCCTAATTTCTGGAGTCTGCCCTAATTCCAGATTTGACCTAATTTCTGGAATTTGCCCTAATCTCTTTTCACTTTATCGTCATGGATCAGCCAGCTCCTTCCCTTCTTTCTTCTAGCTTTCTCTCCCAACTCATTTCTCAAAAGTTGTGTAGAAATAAAGTATGCAAGACAGTAGGTGTAACGTGGAAAACCCTCAACACGAGGGAAGAAAAACCACGGGTGAGGAGGTCTGACGCCCACTAGCAGTCAGACACTCTCTCTCTTCAAAATTTCATTCACACAAAGAGATTAGGGTTTACAAGGACTTAAGTAGTCCTTAGGGCAGACCGGATCTGGACTGGATCCGGACCCATACAATAGAAGACCCGTCAACACTCCCCCTCAAGTTGGGCATACATATCAAACATGCCCAACTTGGATACATTTCTCTCAAATGGAGTTACACTTAAGGCCTTGGTTAGGACATCAGCAGTTTGATCTTCAGACTTCATGTATGGCAGTATTAACTCCTTAGCATCAATTCTTTCTCTGAT